>CAKALG010039481.1:0-12002 GCA_916700815.1 Helicolenus hilgendorfi
CACTGGGGAGACACAGCTGGGCTCAACATGGCAAGAGGTGTGATCTCCCTGGGCTTAATGAGCTGATGGGAGAGGCGGATTACAGAGGGGGTCAGAGGTGATGTGTCCGGGACCAGCGGAGGCTGCTCTTAATATCCAAGAGCCAGATTAAAACAGAAGAGATTAACTCGATCAATGTGCAATCCCAGAGAATTCCTCCAAACCAAAATGCTCGTTCTAGGACAAGTTGACATGTAGCCTGTGTGTCCTCCTCTGCCGAGCCTGATCATACTCAGAGATACAGCAACATGAAGACATGCTGATGTATATCAGATGGGATTGTTGTTGCTGGGACTGTTAATGGATTACTTCACCCCAAATGAAAACTTTCCAAAAAGCAAAATCATTCCCCTAAACAAACATGCAGCATAATCAATGTCCTCTGCAGCCAAACCATTGCGCTGTGGGTCCAGAAGACTATCTCATTATCTCCTATATTTTCCTGACTTGACAGCTCTCTGCTTACAAACAGACCATACAGTAGCAAGCAAGCCTCTCATTTGGAATAAATATATGTGTGCAACCACAGCATAATAAGTGCGTAGAGTTTTACTGCAGTTGTGTGACTATTAAATGTTTGTATTACGCAGCACAAGCTGTTTGTAGGAATTGAATACACAACGTTTTTAATACTCTAAATCTCGTTGTCTTTTTTTGTATTTAACCAGTTAAAGGTTCGGTGTGTAGGATCTGGCGGTATGTAGCAGTGAGGTTAGGAGATTGCAACCAACTGAAGCCTTTCCTGTGTGCCAAGCGCATTGGACAGCTACGGTGGCCGACGCAAATGACCATCTCTAGAGCCATTTGAAACAGAGCCAGTGCGTAGAGTGTGTGTTTGTACGTGGGAAGTGAGTGGTGAAACAAGAGAGAGAGAGCGCGGCGACGGGTGCAAGTAATGTTATCGACTCGGCCCGAGCAGGAAAAGTTAGTGTTTGGTTTGTCCGTTCTGGGCTACCGGACTGGGCCAACTGTGGCTCAGAGGGTAGAGCAGGTCGTCCACCAATCGAAAGGTCGGTGGTTCGATCCCCGGCTGCTCCGATCACATGTCCATGTGTCCTTGAGTAAGACACTTAACCCCAAATTGCTCCCGAAGACATAGCCATCGGTGTGTGAATGAGTGCTTGGATTAGATCCTGATGGGCGGCTCAGTGTATGAATGTGTGTGTGAATGGGTGAATGCTGACACGTAGTGTAAAGTGCTTTCAGTGGTCGGAAGACTAGAAAAGCACTGTATAAATGCGAGTCCATTTACTGTAGAAACATGGCAGAGCAACATGGCGGACTCCGTGAAGAGGACCTGCTCCACACAACTCTTAGTTTCAGGTGATTATACACTAATGAATATTATATTCAATTTCTGCTATATATATTCAATCGATCCCCAGAAATGTTACACGCTGTTCCTTTAAAGTGGAGGAGCAGGAGGCAGGTGATCAAACCACTGACGTCACACGGAGCTTGTTTTGACAGTCACGATGGGGGAGGTCGGGGTCGTGTTAGCCATGCTCCTCTGCTGCCCTGACCCCGGGAGTAGATCTACCCATGAGCACCTGGGGGGGAGATCAGTCATTATCAAAACAACCACGTATGCAACGGTACCTGTATCAGCCTGATTCCTTCTCCCCCTGACCTCAAACAGTCCAGAATCACAGAGGTGAACCTGAACTGCCTGAATGCTCCCTGTTGTGCCATCAATCCACCCTGAGAGCCAGAGATCTCACATGCACCATCTCTCTTTCAGCCAATTTGTCCCGGCTGCTCAGATTTCCTTCATAGCTAATGCTCAAAACAAAACAAAATATATCCTGTCGTCTTCTTTCTCATGGTCTCTGATTCTCCGTATAAATTTGCAAACACCTTCTCTTCACTTGATTGTTGTTTGTTTGGCACCCCGGATAAGTTTACGACCTGCTTACCTTTAATGTCTAAGGCTTAAAGGCCTGGTCTGTATTTGTTTGACCATATTAACACAAGAATTGAAAAAGATAATAAGCATGATTATGATACTGCATATGCCAGTTTGTCTTGAGAAATATTACAACAATCTTAACAAACCTGTAACAACCTCAGAAAAAAGAATAGTTTGGTTTTAGTTGTTTTCTACTGAATTTAAAAGACTTGTGATAGCAGGTTGCAAAGCTACAGTTTGAATATTAGTTGTGGTGCAAACCCTGTGTTTTGGATCACAAATTGGACCTTTAAAGGAGCTCAATATGTAGATCAGAGCATTTCTATTGCCTCCATACGGCTCTCAACATGGAGCCAACGGCTCGCAACTAATGGTGCTAACAGTGCAAACAACAGCAACAATGCTGGCTGAACTAACAGTGTTAAAATGAGGGGGAACTGGAGGGTGGGCGCTTCGCCTCCGTGACGACACCGTGGGTCCGGATGGCTTTATCAGCTGGAACCGCCATATGAGAGCAGTGCAGAGCAGCAGCTATTAGCTGGCATCCTCTGCTCAGGTAGACGGTACTCCGCTATACTGTATCTTTACATCACAAATAGTTGTTTGCTGCTATATTAATGCTCTGAATTTAAAATTTAGCACCTTTAAAGGTTCATTGTGTAGGATCTGGCGGTATCCAGCGTTGAGGTGATGAGATTGCAACCAAATCCCATGTGCCAAGCATGTTGGAGAGCTACACTGGCAGACGCAAAAACGTGACTGTTATCGAAGCAGGAAAAGTTAACAGAGTTTGGTTTGTCCGTTCTGGGCTACTGTAGAAACATGGCGGACTCTGTGGGGAGGACCCCCTATGTAGACATAAAGTAATGAAAACATGATTCTTATTATCAGGTGATTATACACTATTTATATTATATTCCATTTCTGCCAAAGATGCCCCTAATTGTTACACAGGGTTCCTTTAGGTGTGACCTAAGTACCTCAGAACAAGAAATAAACCCAAAAGTCTTTCATTGCCATAATATAACATTGTGGAGCATTTGCAGAGGAGACATTGGCAGCAATAGAAACAGATTATTCACTTCGGTTATAAACCTGCACTTTTTCATGTGCTGACACGCCACATTTCATCTCTCCATTTCACTGCACTCCATTTCATTTGGAGTAGACAGCTCTGCAGTGACCTCAGTCTATCAGGGCACGGAGGCACAACAAGGGAGGAAGTCCGGAGACCTCACGCTGGGCTGGGACATTAACTGTGTGAGCACACAGGCCGTGAAATACATGCCTCTTTAGAGAGAGCTTTTTATTCGCCTTTAACAGGGCCGTAAACTGCCTTTCTGTGTCCCGAACAGGAGACCACAGGCACGGTGACACCAGCTTCAACACACTGACTCTCACCCTACAATATCCGTCCACGCCGCTGGACGAAATGAGATACAGGAAGAAAATATGAATTCAACGTTGGGGTCAAGGGGACTTTTGTCCAGCAAGCCTAATTCGAGACAGGAGCCTTTTGAGACAGCTCTATCTGGCTCCCACTTGTACTGTCTTCCCAGCTGTCCCCAGGGAGCTGCGATTTATGGAGCAGAGAGGGGAGCGCAGCCTGCGGGATGGAGCAGATTGTTCACGGATCTAGCTTGTCTTTCTGGCATGAGGGGGGAGAAAAAAGAGCATACGGACAGAGCTGGGTGAGAAAGCATGAGTTACAGGAGGGGAAAAAAACAGATCATTATGAAGACATCAGTGTCTTCACTTCACATCTGCCCGAGTTCTCCCCACAGTCCGTCCTGTTCCGGGGGGAAGTTGCTCCTCTGGAGTTTGATTGAACCCAACAAATGTCTGATTAGATAGCGGCCATTGTCGTGATGTGGTTGGAGAGACAAAACATGCATCCATACAAGCACACACAACATGTACTTTGTTTACTCCTGCTACATTTTCCTGCGGCTCCACGGTGACTATCTGGTGATATTCTGCAGTGATTGTGCGCCTGGCTTCGGCCCCTGCTGGGGGCTGTGACTGAGGGTCCACATCTGACAAAGCGGAAGAGAGATAGATGGTATCTTCCTGGATGGTGTGTGTGACCAGGGGCGACGCACAAACAAAAGTGATACTTCTCCCGTGATGAGGGCGCTGTCTGTGTCGGGAGAAAAAACAACATATGAGGGCAGCGGACGCTCTATCACACCCTGACATCCCTTTTCTTGGCCTCCATTATCCAAAGTCTGCATCCTCATCCACGTCCCTGAAAACAAACAAGCATGATGGCATGGTGAAATATCCTCTAGAGTATCGCTCCGTAGAGGCCTCTAAACCAAAGAGCTCTGTTTGTGGATTATTTTAGCACCTGTGGGAATGCCAATAACCTCCAAAGGCCATAATGAGATAAGTTTAAACATCCAAACATTTTGGGCATGCGCGCTCCTCGAGGTTGACAAATGTGCTCTGCAAAAGCTGCAGTCAGGAATGCATGCTGACAGCTTCATGGCCTTCTCTAAAACAGATCCGGCATGATGGAAGCAGTCCTTCCTGACAACGCCAACTGGTAGATGTTTGTGTAATTGCGTATTGACTTATATATATATGTGTGTGTGTGTGTGTGTGTGTGTAGATGAGTTGACACAAGAATCCTTTTTTTGCCCCTCTGTATTTTAACCACCAATAACGCCAACTACTTTTTCTCCTTGCGCTATACAATGTTTCTTTTTAGTGATCGTTTTTTCTATCCTCAAGAGCACCGTAAAGGGACTGTTTGTAACTTCTTACACGAATAAATCAATCCGGGTCGGTGTCCAATGCGTGCTTATGTGTGGCTACGCTGTTCAGACTCAGACTCCAACACAAACTACACGGAAGCACCAAAACCGCAAAGTTGTATCTAGTGAAGCCCGTCTGTTAAACAGTGTTGGCCGCGGTCGGAGGACGCTGGGGAGACCGTAGCTTTGGTCTCCAGGACCGGAGTCTCTGCTCTAAACACAATATCCAAAGTCCATATGTACTGTATGTTGAAAGAGTTATTGGTTGCTGTAATTGTTCCACCTCTCCATATTGACAACAAAGAAATCCCGTAAAGTGATTTCAAAGTGATGGAGGATAAAAATCTATTGGCACAGTTAACATTAAGGTTTGGGGTTCACAAAAGAATTCAAAGAGAATGTGATGTGTATAAGACAGAGAGGTCTAATGTATTGGGATGTGTGTAGCCTACATATTATACCCTCCAAACAGAATGCAATGCGAGTGAGCGTCAGCGACAAAATCAGTTTGATTACATTGTTTTCTACTGGAACGTCCTAACTGACCGCGAGTGACGCAGCATTGCGCGGCGTGCCTTTTTGAGCTGCACTTTTGTTGGACGCCCTGTTTCTATCTATTCCTATAGTTCGCTTTGAATGCGCAGTGATGGATTACAAAACTACAAAACACTACAAAAACCTAAATAAGGTGACAGCTGGTTGGAGGGAGATCACCTGAACGTTTCCTACTTGCTGTTGGCTATATTGTAAGACACACTCATGAGGACACAACAATGTCGATAGTATTCATAATTACAATAAATAATTTGTTCTGTATTATCATGAAAATATAAATGTAATAAATAAATAAATACATTTCCAAATCAACACAAACTGCGCCGATGGCAAAATCCACAGTCCATGTCTTGTGTAAAAATGTATTTTTACATTCCATTAACAAAACCTCTTGATCGATGTACATCATTGGTATGTGAGTATTGTTTTAAGAGAGACTTGAAAACATTGTGAACCGATCCTTTCATGTTCTGAGGATTTATTGCATGTGAAAGTGATAGAGCACTGACTTCTATTGCTTTTAAATGGCTTCAAAGTGGATCCAAATACCCTCAAATTAAAGCCGAAAGTCAAGTGGGGAATTCTCCCCTTTAAGCTAGTGCAAGTGAATACAGTATCATGTGTAGTGTTGGCGAATGCAGCCCCAGTTCAATGCAGCCCCAGTTCCTGACTCCTCCCCCAACTAATTCCCTAATTAGGGCCAGATATTATAAGGCACCTGTTGGCCTATACTCATTCTTTTGGCCCCTGTCCTCTGTTATGGCTGCTAGTGTTTGGTGTGTTGGAACCCCATTGTTGTCCTGCGGACCTTTCTGAGTCATCCTATATGTTAATGCTCCATGAGCAGGGTCACAACATCAAACTGTATCATTTCAGGATGTAGCACGGTGAGCCCTGTTAATCCCTGCTTTCCCTTTGCAGGTTCACCTGCTGCTGTTTTGCTTCTTATTTTTTCGTATGAATTCCCGTTTTTTTGCCCGTATTGTCAAACCAACTGGGTTGTTTATTCGCTTTTGAGTCTTCTTTGTATTTGTTCCCTTTTTCAGTGAAGCAGAGTTCCATATTCTTGGGAGGCTGGGCACCTGTGATGAGGTCCCTACACCTTATGCATGCAAGTGAAGCACTGGGACACGAATGTAGATTGCACCATTTTTTGCTGTGAGGATTGCTGAGTTGCACCTGAAGTGAGTAAGCGGTAGCACCCAGTTTTGATAGTTAGACTGGCAGTTTTAGAGTAATCTTAGATTTTGTATTAAAGGTCCCATATTGTGCTCATTTTCAGGTTCATACTTGTATTTTGTGTTTCTACTAGAACATGTTTACATGCTGTAATGTTAAAAAAAAACACTTTATTTTCCTCATACTGTCGGCCTGAATATGCCTGTATTTACCCTCTGTCTTAAACGCCCCGTTTTAGCACATTTCGACGGAATTGCAACAGAATTGTGTTGCCTGGGCAACAGCTTGGGTCCATGTGTACTTTCTGTCAGTAGATGTTATTCACAACCACTGCAACCAGGAATAAACTGAAACTTTAGATTGTTTACGTTTAAAACTGTGTAATGGTCTAAATAGTGTATATTTGTGACATCACAAATGGACAAAAATCCTGACAGCTTGTTTCAAACGCAGAGTTTTTGAATACGGACTGTGTATTTCCCCGTGGATTGAGCGTTTCGATACTTCCACAGTATTTATATAGGACTTAAGCCTGCTTTATAATAAATAAAAAAAAACATGAAAATCTCACTTTTTATAATATGGGACCTTTAAAGTTAGGGTTGTTAATCTTACGAAACCAGCAAGAGTACCCTAGATTTTAAAAACTATCCATTAATTTCTTTTGGTCCAGATGAAATGATAGGACTGGCTTATTAAAGTTCTGCGACAGCCACAGCCAAATTTTCATTGGCAATAACATCCCTTCCTTCCCAGCAGCTCCAGTCTGTGCCTATTTGATTTTTTTATTAATTCAATAAAACATTTGGTCCATTCTGAAAACATGTCTGTCTTGTGTCAGTAATGAGTCTGTGCCTTATCAATTTTCAAAAAGGTCTTTGAGATGGTATTTTCAGGGGTACAATTCCCCCACTGGCATTGTTGGTGTTTTGTTTTTGTTTTTTTTTTTTACCATTTTCCCCATATACCTATTCCAGCCTTATATTAATTATTTTATTTAAATCTAATGTGCTGGGGTACAAAACTAAAAACACAAAACTGCATCAACGTACAAAAACTTAATTTCCTAGTCTCCACTTTTATATTACTCTAACACTCTGAATGAAGTCCCTCTCAGATCACATCGTAGTAGTGCCCTGAATCCTTGAACTGTAATGGCAAAAAGAGGAGCGCCTCATGCTCAGCTTGCATAACAAAACAATGAAGAGCAGTCGTTGAGAAGTCAGAAGTTACTTGGCAGAGGAAAAAAACATGCTGAATGTGAAATTCCGGCTCAGTTTGTGTGTGTGTGGAGGTTATATGACCAGACGGGGTGCGAGTGAAAGAGTGTGTGGTGACCTGTAACAGCTCCATGACTCCAGTCTGGGGCTTTTAAATCCACACACCGGGGTCCTGGATTGAACCCACAGCAGACCACACTTCAGTATAGACAAGGCAGCCCCAATGGGAAAGTGATTGTTTATTTAACTACTGTTTTATGGAATACCTAGTGACAGGAAGTCCTTAAAACAGCAGCAGTTACTATTTATATAGTCCCTTTTTTCGGAGTAAACACACTCGCTCGCCCCTCCTCCTCCCACCAGACACCCTGCCGTTGAGGAATGCACCCATTCACAAGCTGGTGGCCATCTTGGAAGCTTGCCTCTCACTTCCTGTTTCCATGGCTACACTCCAGTGCTACGGGAGATGATAAGCACTAGCAGTCTCGGCTCCTAATCCTCTTCATCTAGCTCATTTTCTACATCACTTCATGCCATTCAGAATGAGCTGGAAAAGCCAGTTAGCCGCAACAAGCATCACTTTTTTTACGCACATAATCCCTGGATTGACAGACACAAGCAAATATACACAAAAGACAAATGTGGATACATTTATTTTATTTTTTATTTCATCCAACAGCTGGAAAACATTCATTCCAAAGCTGCGTTGATTTGAACGCAGACCAAGACTGCCAGTTGTGCTTGAGTCTGGTATACACATGTTTGTGTGCAGCTTATGGGGCAGCTGTATTCTGATGTGCTCCTCCAGCGCTGCACCATAAATCACAAGGTCACCATGAGCCCGTGGGACCAGAGGAAACATCAGTGTTAAATAGGAATGATATTTCACTTCAGCCTCTTCCTGCTCCACCGCTCCCCAGATACCCACTACAACCAACTCCCGAATGCTTTATCATGACAGCTTCACGTCAGTGCTGATTCGGATGTTGGGATGAGACCGGAACAACACGTCCGTACGATCTGGGGATCCGTTATAAATCTGAGCTCGGTGGAAGTGATATAGTGCAGAGGAGCAGAACAGTTTTTTTGTGGCTTCACATCATGAATACTGTTCCAAAAAAAAATGGACTGGTTATAGATTTTGTTACATCACTCAAGAATGAATGTATTTAGATTACAGATACTTCTCCTCTTTACACAGGTGGTGGAAGTGTAAATACATTGTGACACAATCTAATTCTCTAGTGATTAGCCATAGATTGATTAATTAGAAATTGTTAATTGAATATAATCCATGTATTTATGTCATTTAGCTTTGGATCCACTTAGCTGGAAGTTGTGAACACAATTTTGTAATATGCTTTTTTTTCTCTTTCTTTTTCACCTGACAGATCCCTCTGTACGGCAGCGTGTTGCTGCCACAACAGAAAAAGAAAACCCGATCAGTATTGCGTCATTGTTATATCAAGATGTTTTTCACGTGATAACAATATATTTTCACATTATTAAGACATACAAACTTCTCAAGTTATAACAATATACTATTTATCTTGTTATAACGGGATATGTTTCATGTTAAAACGTGATAACTTATATTCTTATAACATGAAACGCTTCATGTTATAACAAGATGAGATAGTCTTGGGCCCAAAACACAGATAGGTTACAGGCTATCTCAGTGGGTCGAACTCAATCAACCTCCTGCAAAGCCCTGTGCATTTTAAAATCCTTCATAGTGTATGCTTGTCACCATATTATTCTCTGTGTTCAATAACAGCAGAATCTCACCATGTCTCAAACCAAGCATGAATAGAACTGAAAATTGTGTAAAGGAGCCATATTCCTAAATGTATCTGTTCTCCGCACACCGGTTCCTCATTCAAGAGTGAGTTTCACGTTATAGGCTAACATGAAATGTTATAACAATTTAAACAGTATGTTGTTATAACAAGAAGCGTTTCTTGTTTTAATGTGATAAGTTTACATATTGTAATAATTTGTTATAACATGAAAATATCCTGTTAAAATGTGAAAAACATTGTTATAACGATTTCACATTATTATGTGATACAGATCCGTACTTCTTTTTCTGGCGTGGTAACATTTGGTTTTCGTAGTTCCCCTGTGCCACTTGTCGGTCTCAAAATTTAACGATTATCAAATCAGAGCAAAATTTTTAAAAAATGTACTTAATTGCCTTTATTCATTAAATATGACAAGGAAATCTAGAGGTAGAAAGAACATATTGACCTTGTGTTACTCACGAATAACTGCAAAAACTTGGGCGGCAACCTCTGGTTCTGAAAAGTGAAGCTAATGTGGAAGTGCTTTAACGTTCTTTCTAACAGCCAGCAGGGGGCGACTCCTCTGGTTGCAAAAAGAAGTCTGATTGTATAGAAGTCTATGAGAAAATGAGTCTACTTCTCACTTGATTTATTACCTCAGTAAACATTGTAAACATGAGTTTATGGTCTCAATCGCTAGTTTCAAGTCTTTCTTCAATACAGCACGATGTTCATTTAGTAAATGATGGTCCCATTTAGAGTCAGATAGACCATAAAGCAGGGGATGCTTTAAGGCGTGGCTATCTTATGATTGACAGGTCACTACTAGGCGTCGCCTGGTCTGGGTGTTGTCCGTGTTTTTGTCTTAGAACTCCTTTCGCAGTGTGTTTTCAGTTTGTGAAAGTTCATTGTAACATTTTGGTCGCCTAAAATTGTCTTATTCAGAGTTCGGTTGTACTTAGCTCCACCCTCTCGTGTCACTTCTGGTTGTAAAAAAAACAACATGGCAATGGCACAAAACAGATGGCAGGCCAAAATTCAGAACACAAGGCTTCAAAACAGCATTCCACAAACCAATGGGTGACGTCACGATATACACTCTATGATTAAAACCCTTCCAGTTTGACCGTGCTCTCTCTGTGGTTTGTTAAGTTCCATCCCTGTAGGTGAAGCAGTAGCTGCGTTAATGTGAATGAATATATCCTGTATATTGTTGAGCTGTGGACAACTTAGGCAAAACAGTGACAGTGTGAAAACTGGAGTTTAGACAGTTTTATGCCCCGTACAGTTCTCACAGAGGCACGGTATGAGACGGGGAGGAAGCTTTAAAGATGGTCCGAGGATGTGCAGGGTCACTGCAGCGTCAGGGGGGACTCCCAGGACTGTTGTACATGGTAAAGCCCACGGAGACGTGTGAATAAGTGAGATGTTACAGACTGATGAAATTCCCAGAGAGCCCACGATGGATAATGTGATCCCACCACAGTGATGCAGAAACCAGATGGAGAAAGGTGCCTTCACATTTCTCTTCCTCTCTTTCTTTTACATGTCCATGAACACTCACACAGGCGTGTACCCGGACACACATACAGAAAGACTATACACACACACACACCCACACACCCACACCTGTCTAAGTCATGAGATATACAGCCCTCTGAGGGGAAATCCATTTAGTCTCTGTTGTAAAATATTGTGATTTTTCTCACTCTCGTATATATTTCTTCGCCCGCACAAAGTTTTCCTTGTCTTATAAAACGTTGCAAACAAATGTCCTTGACTGAGCTCCTTAGAAAAAAAAAAAAAATCATTTTTATAACTCCATGCCTAAGCATTCTAGAAAAAAGAAGGGAACAAGTGCTTATTCAAGGCATTTTACCCTCTAAATTTCCCACACAACATCTGCTTTCAAGTAGTTCCATAAAATTGGGATCAGATCTGACTATTACAACAAACAACAATCAAGCTTAGGTAGTCTGTCTCGCTGACGAATCCACAAATCCCAACTGGCTCAAACAGAGGGATGGTACTCCTGTTATCTGAAAGTGCCTTTTAATAGCACTGGGAGTCAGGCGTCCCTCGGGCCCCTGCTGACAGAGTCAACACAACCCGGGGCTGCTTTGCAGGTCATAAACACTCTGTTGACAGTGGTCGGAGGCTTATTATCCTCAGAGCAAAGGACAGCGAGCTGGACGTACAAACACCAAACAATCCCAGCCTGCGGATTTAGACAAAGCCCTTGTTAGCAGGTCTCCTGCCACTTCCCTTTCCTTCAAGCTAAATCAGGACGTCACACGAGGAAAGTCAGTATTTTAATGTATAAAGTGTAAACGGCTGCTGTTTTGCAGCCTCTGCTAGTAATCTTGTAGCGGCTAAATGTGTTGTAATCTATTGATATTTGATATGGGCTGGTATGACTAAGGAAACAACCTTCATATCAGTTAAATGTGGGCCAGAGGTCACTGCTGCTTTGTGTGCTTTCTGGTCTCTGAAGCTGCTGTGGCTCAACAGTGTGGAGCTGGCTGGCAGCTCCGCACAGATAAGTGAGCATACATGT
>CAKALG010039482.1:0-10955 GCA_916700815.1 Helicolenus hilgendorfi
ATGTTCTTGTACCAACTCACACAATTGTTTTTGTAGACCTGGAACAATTACTTGATTAATCAAGAGCGGCAACAATTAATCGATTAGTGGTCAACTAGCCTATTAAATGAATCGTCAACTATTTTGATAATAGGTTTGAGTAATTAAAAAAAAAAAAGAAGTAAAAATTCTCTGATTCAAGCTTCTTAAATGTGAATATTTTTTTTGTCTTCTTGGGCTTTGGGAAACAACATTTTTCACCTTTTTCTGACATTTTATAGACCGAACAACTAATCGATTAATCAAGAAAAAAATCGACAATAAAAGTAATCGTTAATCGGTAAAAATACCAGCCATTCTCTGGTTATGTGAGGATTTGCTGCTTTTCTTTGTCATATATGACAGTAAACTCAATATTTTTTTATTGTCAATTAATCGACTGATCAAGAAAATAATTAGAAGATTAATCAATAATGAAAATGTCAATTAGTTGCCACGTAAAGCTTCTATGGAGATATGTTGTTTCAAGAAAAAACTAATTATAACCATTTACTTTTCTTTTGGTGCTTCTTTTCCCTGTGATGACCACTGACTGCAGGATATACTGTAATTCACTGACTATAAAACTGACTTGTTAATATAAATAAACTCAAAGTCATCTATTCTTATCAAGCCAGCCTTGCCGGTCTTGCTCACAAGTATTTCCACGTGTGGTCAAAGTACTTCTTCAATAGCATTTCCTTGGTATGTATGGTCAAATATTTGCAGGTTTCACAATATAGACCAAGATTAGCTTGTAGGCCCCTTGATACACAGCAGCGTGACAGCACACACGCACAGTCTTTCATGGTTTTAAAGATCTAAAAGGAAATCATAAAAACGTTCCAACACAGTACTTGCAGGTATACTTTAGTGGACTGTAACTTAGGATCATGGATCGCGATAAACACTCACAATAACTTGATCGGTGTGAATTTTATTGGGATAATCATGAATATCCTAACGAGTGACTTGAAAAAGCTCGCTATCATGGTAGAGAAGTGGATAAAATAGAGCCTGATTGAAATAATACAGGAATTATCATGTAAGAAAGAACAGACTCACACAATTTTATGACATCTTAAGAGCATATTTTGATCATTATCAGGATATTATCATGAATATTTTGGCCTGGATAATCGTGACATGTAATTTTCATATCGTCCCAAGCCTAACTGTAACCTCTTTGATCTTGCGCTGAGTTTAGATCAAAGATTTGCATCCTCCATTGCGGCAACAATCTGTTATCTCAACTGAACAAGCACTTTATTAGATACTGTAAAAGGACAAAGACCTGAACCCAGTGTGTTACTTGAGTTAATCATTATAAAAAGATTTCTTGGTCATCCAAATACTGTATAGTTATAAGATAGTAACAACAAGTCAAATGACCCAAGCAGCTCTTTAAAGGTCAAACTGTATTTGTTAAGGTTTGGCTCTCTGTTAACATTCCTTCTCTTGTGCAGAA
Organism: Helicolenus hilgendorfi; assembly: GCA_916700815.1. NCBI lineage: Eukaryota > Metazoa > Chordata > Actinopteri > Perciformes > Sebastidae > Helicolenus > Helicolenus hilgendorfi. The sequence goes on from CAKALG010039482.1 coordinate 1,487, forward strand.
ACTCCCCCTTGTCTTTTCTTACTGAGGTATTTCTTCACCATCACGTGTAATGTGAGAAATTCTGCAGGCGGATGTAATATACATCATCTCATCCTGTGGGCACCTTAAAGATTATTTATCCCTATTTTTCTCTCCACCTCTGTGCCTGCATGACACAACCCTACTTCCTGCTTAGGAGGAGTTAAAGTAGGCTAGTCTGTCTGTCTCCTCCCCATCCTTCCTCATCCTCCTCATGCTCTCGTCTATCGCCTTCACATTATTTCCTCCACATCCTCTTGCCCTCTCATTCCGTATCCTGTGCTCCAGAAAAAGCAGTGACTCTTTGTCTATGCATCTCCAAAACTCCTATATATCTCCATCATTCATGCACACACGTTTTTTCCCATGGCCCCTTGCTCTCTCCCTACTATGGCTGCTCTGCAGCATTACTGAGATTGCTGAGTGATTATATGAAGCTGCTCACACCATTACACATGACAGGACTTAATATGCCCACCCCTTCTCAAGTAGATCCCCCTCCCACTCTCTTTGGCAGTCATTCACATTCTGTCCTTCCCACGAGGGCTGCAACCACAGACTGTATATGAGACGTGGACATAGTCACCGTGACGTCACTCATTGGTTTGTGGACTGCTGTTTTGAAGCCTCAAGTTTGGCATTTTGGCTGTTGCCATCTTGGTTATTTGCAAACAGAAGTGAGCTAAATACAACCGAGCGCTGAATAAGACATTTTTAAGCGACATAAAGGTTATAATTAACTTTGAGGAACTGAAAACACACTGTGAAAGGGTTAAAGTTGTAAGACGAAAACACGGACAACTCCCAGACCAGACAACGCCGTGGTAGCAACCTGTCAATCACAAGGTGGCCACGCCCTAAACCATCCCCTGCTTTATAGTCTATTTGACTCTAAATCGGACTATAATGTAATAAATTAACTTCATGCTGTATTGAAGAAGACTTGAAACTAGCGATTGAGACCATAAACTCATGTTTACAATGTTTACTGAGGTAATAAATCAAGTGAGAAGTAGGCTCATTTTCTCATAGACTTCTATACAATCAGACTTCTTTTTGCAACCAGAGGAGTCGCCCCCTCCTGGCTATTAGAAAGAGCGCAAGTTTAAGGCACTTCCACATTAGCTTTCAAACCCGAGAGTTGCCCACTGGCTGCAACTGATGTGTATTCTTTTGATTAATTGATTAACAGTTTGGTATATAACATGTCAGAAAATAGTAAAAAAAACACCCGTAGTTTCCAAGAGCCCACGGTGTTGTCTTCAAATGGTTTGTCCCACTAACAGCTAATCAAGTCACGAACAAACCATTTCAGCTCTACTTCCTTTATACGTTAATTTTCAGTTGTACAGTAACAGATAAAAACAACCTTTCTGAATATTAGGCAGGCAGTTCAGGTCACTTGGCATTGGTTCAGAAAGCAGGAGGGATCGTTCCCGAATCATCAAGCTGCATTGACTCAGCATTGTTTATTTCAATCAACAGGAAGGTCCCGCAGGTCACATCAAACAGCACAACAGCTGAGCAATGTCATTCCATGATGGCTAACCATGAATGAATCACATAGCGCCGTTTGTTTGCCCATTTCCAGTGTAGTCAGATTTAAGGCTGAGCAGGGGTTTTAGCTGCGTGTTCTTGTAAATTCAGTCACAAGCTTTTACACTTCAGCACCGCCCACTTGATGAATATGTGAGCTTCATGTTGTGTGTGTTTATACTGGTCTATTCATTCCAGCTGTTGAATGAAAGTGTATGTTCCTCAGCAGCTGTAGACAGCCCTTCCTGTTTGGTCACCAGGTGGAAAATGTCGACAAATGTCAGATTGATGCTGCAGGGAGATTTTTCCAAACACACTAAATGTTTAGTTGTGTTCCTCAGTGTGCGAGTGCTGTGCTGCCGCGCCAGAGTTTGTACAATATCCGTGATCTCACCTCGTCTTTTCCCGTCTGTCTGGGCTCTGCCTGACTCAGAGAATCACAAGGCTCTTACACAGTTTAGCCACCAACAAATTCCCCATTCTGCACTTGTGCAGGGGCTTAATTTGTAAGGGACAAAACTGAGACTAATGACGTTCTAGCTTAGGTTGCTGCATCCACTGATAGCAGACCACAAACTCTCAATCGACCTACAGACTATTGATAAGAGCTAAATTTGCAAGACAGAGCCAGATGAATGAGGTAAGATCACAACATCACAGAGAAATTAATTTGCGGTATATTTTTCCATTTACTATTGTATTAATTGAATTACTTTCACCCAAGGTAGTTTATCTTTATGTATGGGTATATAAATATGATGTGGTAGGTCAGGATATATTGTTGCTCTTGTTGGTGTAGAAATAGCCATGTTGGCCTCATATATGATGGATTTCTTCCTGTTTGTTTGTTGAATATTTGTAGGGCTGCAACTAACGATTACTTTCATTGTTGATTAATCTGTTGATTATTTTCTCGATTAATCGATTAGTTCTTTGTTCTATAAAATGTCAGAAAATGGTCAAAAATGTTGATCAGTGTTTCCCAAAGCCCAAGATGACATCCTCAAATGTCTTGTTTTGTCTACAACTCAAAGATATTCAGTTGAGGAGTAGAGGAGTAAAATATGTGAAAATATTCACATTTATGAAGCTGGATTTGGAGAATTTTAACTTTTTTTCTTAGAAAATTACTCAAATCGATTAATTATTGATTACCAATTATCAAAATAGTTGATGATTAATTTAATAGATGTCAAATAATCGATTAATTGATTAATCGTTGCAGCTCTAATCTTTATGTATGGGTATATAAATACATGTGGTAGATCAGTTACTTTGTTAATAATAAATGTGGATGTATTATTGCTCTTGTTGGTGTAGAAATAGCCTTTTCGGCCTCATCTGTGATGGATTTCTCCTGGATTGTTTGTTGAATATCTCCAACAAAGTTCCAGATTTAGAAAAGAAACTCTTGCTTATTTATTCGGCGCAAATGACTTTAAAACCTGATGTTAGAAATATAGTTTGAATCACTGCACTGACATTGTGTTGTTTACCTTTGACCACGACCAAGCTGAATGTACCCAGAGATGCCAGTAGCTGTTTATGGTTCAATCTTGCCAGTTTGCTGCTGGTAAGTGAGGAACAGTAGGCTGATTAGTGCCAGACAGCAGGCTGAGACTGACTGAGCTGCTCGTCTGTCAGACCAAGACAGCAAATTCATGCTGAGAGGATCTTGAAGCTTTCTTTTGCTGTTTCACCACACCCTGGCTTTTACTTTGTTTAGTTCGGTCCAAATGATGGCCCTCAACTCCAACTCCTCGAGGCTACTTTCAGACTTGTCTCCACTTTGAGGCTCTGAAGCATACACTGAACTGAAAGGTTATAGTTAAGAGAGAGTCAACTTTAAAATAAGAACACATGGCACATTTGATATAAACACTTGTGTTAAGTATTGGTTTACACAGACAGAGGCCAGAGAACAGAGACAAAGGAGGAGTGGCAACTGACATACAGTTGCCTGTTTTTTCCATTTTAATACATTTATTTAATATATTGGTTCTCCACTATGGAAACCTAAAATATGTCAAACAAAATAGCCAATTTCCCATCATCATTTCACCCTTTTCCATTCTCTTAGGCTCAGTTGTTGGCCCTATGGGGATATAACAACATTGTGTAGGATTTATTTGTCTGGGTTGCATCCCGTCACTTCTGGATCAGTAATGAAAGTGTTGGGGTCATATAGAGATAGTAGTAGAGTCCTGTTTCAGGCATATCAAGGGGAAACATATTGGTATAGTAATATATCTTACTCTCTACTACAGCGTGTGGAAGCAGAGCTGGTGTACTTCCAGCTGGATGGCTGGATGGTAGGACTAGGTGGACCTGACAGTATAACAACTAGTAAGTGTGTTTATTTGAACCTTGTTCTTGCTGGGACGTGACATGTCTGTCATGTTTGTGTACCTGAACTAGCCAGTAAACATTGTACTGTCTGATCCGCTGCCTCCGCTCCATTCCCCCGGTACCCTGCACTGATTGGCTTTGGCTGAGATTTGACTTGTCTGGCTCGCTCTGCCAAGTCAGTCTCCTAATCAGGAGACATTGGCCTGAGCCCTGAGTGAGTGAGTGAGTGAGTGAGTGAGTGAGTGTGTGTGTGTGTGTGTGTGTTTGCATGTAAATGTATCATGAGTGAGAGAACGAGAATATCTGTGTGACTTTGCATGTGTGTATGTGTCAAAGTTGGTCTATGAGTAAGCGTGCATGTCTCATAACTAGGGCTGTCCTCGACCAAAGAATTCTTATTGTCTAACACTCATACGATTTTGTCGACTAATCGATTAGTTGATCTGTAAAACTGAGTTTCTCCACAAAGAATCACACAAAAGCACCACTTTAAATCTTGTGTTTAGCAGAGATGTGCTCATTAGTTTCTTGGAAATAAGTCATTCAGCATGAAAAAGCATAAAAAACATTATTAATTGACTAAAGAAATCTTATTTGACTAAGACCAAAATGACTGATTAGTTGACTAATAGAGTAAAAGTGGGCAGCCCTACTCATTACAGCTATTTTTGCTTTTTAAATCATGTCATGAAATGAGTAAGCCTAATTAGTATTGCCACTAACCTAACTAATGACCCTTCAAATGACTTTATAGACCCACGTTCTGTGAAGCCGATCGCTCGTCTAATGTACCAGCATATCAACAGGTGTAATCTACCTTAGCTGGCTGACACAGCCTTTACGAGGTCTATTGTGGTCCATTAAGGAACAGTTAAAGCTTCTATGGCTTTTAAAGGCAGATGCTTGAGTTCTTGATGGGATTTTTGTCAGTAAATGTAGACTAAGATTGTTTGAGAAGTGATTTTTGGACCAAAGCTTGGTCAAATTGACAAACAGAAAAGGTCTTGTTGCTGTCCTTTAGAATATCCTGATGCTTTCCACACAGGCCAGAAATTAGTTTATATGTAAATAACTTCCCACCAACCGAAGCTTCACTTTGTTTTCCTGTTTTGAAGGAACATTAACAAGTCTCTCTGATCCAACATTACACAGGAGTAGTAGCATTGTAATTAACATCCTAAAAACTATATAATCACATCACAGATTTTAAAGAAAGTTGGATTTCTATGTTTGTCTTTGCACAACACATGATCCTTAAAGCTAAGTACAGTGTGCAGTCAGGTGAGGCAGCATGCTCTGGGCCAGGGTGGGAACGCAGTAAACCGGTTTAATTGTCATGATCACATGATCTGTGATAGGCGCTAACAGAAAAATAGATGGAGACAATGGGACACACACTAGTCGTCTGCTCAGTACGCGGCCAACACTGTAGTCTGCAAGTTGCTTTGTACATTAATGTGAGTTTGGAGTGAGTTTATTTTAGATTTACAACACAGAAATCTCATTCACTTCAAACAAAAAATTACAGATTTTCAATGAAGGCACCCTTAATTGTCACAATGCTTGATAATAAGGTAATATTAAAAATCCAAATCAGGTACACTCTGTCAGTGCAAAGCCATCAAACAAGAGTCCTGTACGCTTTAAATTCCTGCCACTGAGATGTGCACTGTCATCAAATTGAAGCTGAAAGACCATTTAAGACTGCTTGTTTATTATAGCCTATTCATTTGAAATGTTTAATGGACTCCTGTCAAACAAAATAATATAATATAAACATTGGAAGAGTCTTGTTCGCAAAAATGTTATCCTTTTATTGAAGCTTCTGATTTGCACAAAACAACAACAGTGCAGAGCAACAGATAGATTAAGCGGCAGTATTGTAACATGCAGACGGCCCAATCTGTGTTTTTTGTTGTTTTATGTCTGGGTCTGTTTGGAGGCCATTTTTTCACCACTGCATTTGACATGAACATTGTCTGAATCATCTGGAATTTAAATCAGATTCAGCCTTATGAGAATTTATTCTTTCAAAATTGAGTTATACTACAATACTAACGTTTAATCCTGGGATCTTTATTCTGCTGATCTTTCAGATTGTGTCCGGCATTATCCCACTAATACATTAGTTAAGTTCCTGCAGGGATTTTCCCTATTTCTCCAATCCTTTCTCCCTTTAAAGCTCCTTAAAATGCCACAAAACATGCTCCTTTTTCATTTGTTAACCGTGGTTGTAAACACTGACCAAAAATAGGTTCATGTAGGCCTAGTCTATAATTGTTCCTTAAGGGTTTCTTTCTTTCCCGTTGACCTTTTAACAAGAACATGGACTTTGGACACCATTTTTTTCTTCCTGTAGGAGGAAGACATGGTAAGTCATCTCAGGGATCATTGGCATTTTAAATGAACCCAACATTCATCATCCACGTCTCGATCCCGTGCATTCCATCAAGTCCATGTTCATGTGCGTATTGTTTGAATGAATGATCGGTGTAGTGGCCTGCAGTCTATGGGGAGAGTTAAGATTATTGCCTCAAACTAAGGAAATCCTGACATTGTAGCTTGTGACAAAGGGTGAGAGGTTAAGTATCCTAAAAATAGTAGGAACGCAAAGTCAAGGAACAAATGACAAAATATGTCTGTCCTCAAGGCAAGAACTATTAAGATTTTAGTTGGCTAGGAAATTGGCCCAATGGAAACTGTGACTAGTAGGTCTCCGTCTCTATGTACTGTATATGTACTGTATGTTAATGTACATGTTAATGTACAGATTTAGCCCTCTATTACAGACATGACATGTTTTAGTCACCATTTACAAAGGAGTTATACTTTGTAACTACTGACTTTATTTGTGGTTAATAACTCCTGTACTAATGATTTATATATCAGTTATGATAAGCCAACTATAAGAAGAGGTTTCGGGGTTGCTGGATTGCAAAAAAAATGACCTTCCTTGGTGTTTATCTTCAACTTGATTTATCTTTTTAGATAGTTATTTAGTTCATCAGGTAAATACTCTATTGACTACACACCTTCTGGAAAGACCTGCAGAGTATCTGGACTATAATCAATTTATTAAAAACTTCTTAACATTTATTACTTTGGCTTACTAGAAAGTCCATAAATATTTATGAATAGATTTATAATGGCATTATTACCAAACAGAAAGGGACAATTTTCATAACCAGGCAACCCAAAAAGTGTCTTCTTAATCATCTGTAAGCCATTAGTAAACATTTTATTAACCATAGCAAAGTCATTAGTTACAATGTTTGACTCTTTTTTTTAATAAAGTGTTCTTTATTAAAAAGTGGGACCTACCAATTGTATTGATCTGCTGCCCTGTTTTTATTACCACTAATTAGGGCTGCTACTAAATGATTATTTTCATTATTGATTAATCTGACGATTATTTTCTAGATTAATCGATTAATCATTTGGTCTATTAGTGACAAATGTCATCCCATTTTCTCAGAGTCCAAGGTGATGTCTTTAAATGTTTTGTCAGTCCAACAAAAAAACAGAGAAATGCAGGAAATATCCATATTTGAGAGGCTGAAAACTGCCTTTTCTGCCAGTATTGCATGAAAAATGACTTTAAAGATTCATCAATTATCAAAATAGTTGCCGATTATTTTTCTGATGATCGATTAGTCAATTAGTTGAATAATCATTGCAGCTCTACCACCAGTCCAACCAATCAACCCTCCAACCAAATAAGAGTAGATGAAAAGTTGAACTGATTCGTATGGATGCAGGTTGGTGTAGATGTGTCTAAAAACCCTGAAATAATTACTTATGTCAATAAATACAGTAAGTTCCATGTGATGACTTTATTTAGCAGGCTAGACTAGGCCTGCATTAATTTGAATTCATCTGTTTATCCAAACAAATCTAAAATGAAAGCATAAAAGTCAACTAATGGCTTTATTTGAAAACTCATTAAATGTAATTTCCTAAAAAAAAACTTTAAACTTTCACCTCATTTGGAGATAAACCAAAGAGGAACCCTGTAACTGCAGCCTGGTTATGATGAATTATCCTGCATCTGTTTGCCATGCAATCATCTGATTTATGGAGCGCTGTGGTTTACCAACCTCCCACCCTCTCAGGTAGTTGGCTGCTTGAGGCAGGCAGAGGCTCTGTGGCCCAGGACTAGTGTCTTGTCAGTCACTCTCTCTATCTCACTGAGTGCCTCTAGTTGACCTTCCTCTCAGCGCTCACAGGCCCAGGCCTAAATAATAAATGAGTAGCCTGGAAAGAGCCGAGTGTGTGAGAGCCATGTAACTCACCTGGGAAGTTAACGAAAGGTAATGAGAGCGAGGTTGCCAGGGTTAGTACTTGCACTGAAACATGTCACATAACAGCTATTTAACCACATCTCCACTGCATCCTTCTATCAGTCTTGCGCTGCGTGTGCATGCCGGTGGCAGCAAAGTGTGTGTCGGGCTGCAGGGTGTGTCAATCATTAATGAAAAGCGTCCCACCGTCTCGGGTTTCCTTTGGGAGAGGAGTGGGAGAGGAGGGAGTAGGTGGAAGGAGCTCAGGGGTTAAAGATAACCGGGTTAGGAGAGCAGCGTGGGTACATTATACTGTAACACAGCACTCACATTTTCTCTCCCTGTCTTTTTCTCTCCTCTTTCTTTGCCCACAGTTGCAGACAGAAGACAATGTTGTTGAGGGACGAATCATTGAAACCTTCGTGTCCAGCTCTCTTCTTCTGAAGACCTGCCAAAAAGTGCACCAACAACAACAACAAAAACAACTTTGGAATAGTCTCCACCATGGGACACTTGAATCCTGTCACTGCATTAACTAAAGTAGGCCTTGTGTGAATCCTGCGGATGCCCTTTTTTATCATCGTTGCTTAAACTCCCCGGTTCTTCCTACCTTGTGGATTTGTCATATTCTCACTATGGATTCTCAAAGACTTGCCCCTCTGTTGGATCCAAGTCTTGGACACCACTTTGGATTAGAAGCTCAGATGGAGCATCCAACCTGGAGAAAAGTTTGACTTGAAAGCTTGACCTTTTTTAGCCTTATCTTTTCTCTCTCTGACTCTCTTTTCCCTCAGTGGATCATTGGCCAAGTTGCCAACAGTTGATATGGATGGGAGGACTGACAGTTGGTTACAACCCACAGCTTGGATGATAATGTTTTGGACATCTTTCTTTATCCTTTTTTCCATGGCCCGATAAGTTATCATCTGAAAGATGGGAAAGAGACATTGCAACAATTCCACGTGTTGCTTACATCTGACGTCATGGAGATATCCGTCACCTGATTGCACAACATAAGTTTTGTTTCATCACACTTTGGATATTTTTGCTGCTTGCTTGAATTATTGTTTCATATATTTACAGATAAACTGCAGTATCTGCTTGTTCACTCCCACAGGCCCTAACGTAAGCCTGTTTGGCCTTACAGAAGGGCCTCTTTAAGGGAGGCTATATGATCATTTTTGAAACCTGAAACTTTTCTATTTCATATCTGTTTGGGCTAAGAGAAACAAACAGGACATTAGTTCATAGTGTTGTGGTGGCATGGCAGCGGAGCACGGCGAGCT
>CAKALG010039485.1:0-10137 GCA_916700815.1 Helicolenus hilgendorfi
AGACAGCCTCGGGACACCCAGCGGACTGGCCATCTGAGGCTGAGGCTCCAGGCGCTGATGGTTGGTAAAAAAGAGGTGTGAAGAGCTGAATAACACCACAGTGCCCAGCCCTCGAGATGACTATATGACCTGGAGACAGGACGATTAGCATCATGGATGAGAGGAACATTTGGATGTGAGGAAGCTTCATTTCACACATCATTTACATTTTGTTTTATGTGATAGCATCTGTCAAATGACTCTGATGGCAGAAGTATGATTGGGTTGGATGATGATGGCTGGACATACTCCAGGTTTTATATTATGATGCTTTATGTGAGCTTGTGAGTTGTTGTTTTTTTCAACATATGTCTACATATTTCGCCTTGTATTTTATGTTCAATCTGTGTTAACCTAGCTGTTACTAAGGGTGTAAGAAAATATCAATACACGAGTATATATATCTAGTATCACAATAATATTTTTTGTGCGTATTGATTCTTAAAAACACTATTTTTAATCAATAGTTCACATGCAAAGATTGGTGGCAGACAGTGGCTCCGATTGCACAAAAAGTGGTGCTATGATGTTAAATAAATGCAACCGCAGATTCTACAGTTTGCATAAAAAAGTTAACTTTTTTTTTTTTACTCCGATTTTATGCATATGGTGGTGTGTCCATTATACTATGACAACTTTCCTAAAATAAGATTTAAAACTTGCAATACATTGCCTTGCTTACAATATTGCAATATATTGAATCGTATCGCCAGATCGCCGATCAACAGACACAAATCTCTCACAGAGAACAATAAATTGGAAGTTGAAGTCTACATTTGCAGATTCAGTTTTTATGTTATAAACATGGCTGCTAAAATAACAACTCATCAAAAAACTTACTGAAAATTACAGCTTGACTACATTTTATCATTTTAAACACAATCAGTTTTTGAGTTTGTGAGAATTGCACATGGAATCCTTCAACTGATCCCAAAGCAGGGAAAATTCTGCTTTTATTGTTGATAGTTTCAGATATTTTAACCCGAATACATATGTACGTATTATAATACGTATATGTCTAGTTTTATATTCATAAATCCTTAAATGCAGGACTTGTAATGGTGTACTGTTATATTGGTATTGTTACTGTTGCATACAAAAGAATCCTAATACATCTTTCACCACTGATCTTGGAGAATACCTACATTTCACAATACAACATGGCTTTGATACAAGTCCTCAAAACTTAACTACAAAATATGCACTTTGTCAGTACCTTTAAAAAAATCAAAACGATGAGCGTTTTTCAGTTTTCGGTCAGTACATTACAAATGTGTAACGCACTACTAACAAATCTTTCACGTAGATCTCAAGAGCTCCCACACGACACTGCCAAGCAGATGAATGGTTGTCGAGACAATCGAACGACGAACAGATGAGAACAGCTTTCTCCCATATCAAAATATCCCATATCAAAGTCACACAATTTGTTGAACCAAACAGTCCACCACAACCTCATCGCTGTAAAAACATAACACTATTTCCACAATTGCTACTTAGAGAGCACAGAAATTTCTCTGATGACCACAAGAGATCACTTGGCAGGAAAGCGGCAATCTCGGAAACCATCTGCTATTGGTGTGATGGCGGTCGACGGATAACCCTCTGGGGGCAAGTGGATATATTTCTGGGGTAGTCGGTGGATATCCGGGCCAAGACTTCCCTTTCCGTGCGCTGCTCATCGTTTACAGTCCGATTAGCAACTTGAAATGTGAGACTGCAGTTGGAGTTGAGAGACGACGTCTACGACTAGATTGTTTCACAAGTAGTGAGTTTACAAACTCATTTTAAACCAACTAAAAGCTAAATCATCGTCAGACGATAGCCGATGGGTTCCACTTCTTTTGCTCTCTAAAGGGACTGTTTACATGCATTCTACCAAAGCCTGCTCAAACTCAATGATTGGTCAACACTACTTGGACTACACGGAAACCAGAACGCTTCCAGTACCAAAATCTTGTCACGTTGCCTACAGATAAAGGTGAATGCAGGTAAAGCGTATATATGACCATTGTTTTAACAGCATTTCAGTGTGAAGCAAGTTCTACCTACACACTGAAATGAACAATGGTCATATGTAACAGAGACACCTAAAAATAACCTGAATTTCAGCACGGTTTTAAAGGCGTCTTGTGACCTGAAAGTAGCCAAATCAATACTTACTTAATAGCTGCTATTATTAAACATCACTGCCACAGACTGTAGGCTAAGCACATTCATTCTTGAAAAGAGGGCTAATAAATCAAGACATCTGATCATGATTCATCAACAAACATATGCTTGAGAACTAATATTTGTTTGTTGGGGTTTATAGTTTGTTGTCAGAAGCAGCAGCGTTGGAGGAAAAGAGACTGAGAGCACCGAGAGCCTCGATATGAACAGAGAAACAGGTTTTAGGGTGTAAGCTGAGATGCCACTGCTCGATACTTGGAGACGACGGGATAAATTCGGCCTGCCTCTTGGGATCTACGACAGCCAAGTTTGGCCTTTTACCTCGCTGTTTTTCCCCGCCTCAGTCACAAGAACACTTCTGAAAATAGCTACAAGAAAACCCAGACAGAAAAGAGGAGCGCGTGTTTGTAAATGCCAGGAGTTTGGCGACGGCCATGATGACGTTTGTGAGGATATTATTTTGGGTCAGATGTGTTTTTCTGCCATATTGTCCGGTGAGGCGGGAAGGCCAGGCCACAAAGAGAGAGCATATGCCTGCCTTTTCCTCTGTCGCCGCCCCTGACATGTGTTACTTCCTCCATGCTCAGCCCACCTGCTCGGCCAAACCTTATAGTTTACTATGAATGCCAGCTTACAGCAACAGCCTGCACAATGTGTCAGTCTGCAGAGATGAGTCCAACACAGGCTCGTCAGAGGGGAGTTTGAATTGGGTTCAAATGAAGTGAATCAGAACTGCTCCAAAATAACCAGTAATTCTTCTTGCACATCATAATCATATTTAAATGTTAGGTTGACTGAGTCAACATGCATTCATTACTTATGAGAGAAATATAGTTAAGATTTAAGTTATTGTTTGCAATTTTTAGGGCTGTCAAAGTTAACTCGATAATAACGCATTAAAGCACATTCATTTCAACACCACCGTAATGCATTAATGCAACTTGCAAGGTCGCAGCGGTTTTAAAGCTAGAGTGAAGATACTGGCATCATATGAAACTGGAAAACCCAAGGAATCTGTTAGTACCAACCACGTCATACTAGCTTGTCGCGAAGGAGAATAACGCTCCAAAGTTAAGCTAGATTTTGGCGAGGAATAACTGTCGTGGCCATTTTCAGAGGGATCGCTTGACCTCTGACCTCAAGATATGTGAATGTAAATGGGTTCTATGGGTACCCACGAGTCTCCCCTTTACAGACATGTCCACTTTATGATAATCACATGCAGTTTGGGGCAAGTCGTAGTCAAGTCAGCACACTGACACACTGACAGCTGTTGTTGCCTTTTGGGCTGCAGTTTGCCATGTTATGATTTGAACATATATTTTATGCTAAATGCAGTACCTGTGAGGGTTTCTGGACAATATTTAGCATTGTTTTGTGTTGTTAATTGATTTCCAAAGATAAATAAATAATTACATTTGCATAAAGCAAGCATATTTGCCCACTCCCATGTGGATAAATACTTGACAAATCTCCCTTTAAGGTACATTTTGAACAAATAAGAAAATATGTGATTAATTTGCGATAAAATATTTTAATCAACTGACAGCCCTAGACTCTACACATGGTGGCTTTATACTGTGGATTTTAGGAAGTCTGAATTTATATTAAGGAGTGACTGTAACTGCTTGTAATGGCTAGACTGATCAAAGGCATGCAATTATTAAAAAAAGTAGTTTTACACTCAAAGTAATTTTCACAATCCTTAAATGACTTTTAAAAAAGATCTGAATCTGCACAGGTTTCATATTCCCAGAGAATGAGTTATTCTTAAACATTATTATTAGCTGTGACTTCTAAAAGTTAAGGAAGGATGGTAAGTAGCACCATTAACTATCGGTCAGAGTATCATGTGTCCGTTCTTGGCTAGAGTGACACCAGGTAAAGCCTGTTATCCTCAACAACAAGCACAAACCTGAAAACCCACCCAACACCAGCCGACACGTAATTACCTCTTGCTTTACAGTCCCATCTGTTTGCCTTATCGATCACCTATCGATTGAGGATAGCCAACTCTATAAGCTGTTGATCACAAGCAGGGGATTCATGGACATTTATTATGGTAGAGCGATCGATTGGGGTCATGCTGTCCAGCCTCCACCGTCGGCCGCAGAGAAACAAATATGGCCTTGCGGACACATCTCTCAGTGCAGCCCTGACAGCCTCATAAAATCCCCCTGATGTCCTCCTGCTTGGGAGAAAGGATTCATTTTTCCAGGGATTCATCCGCAGGGTGAAAAAATTAAGATTAATGGCTTTGTGTGCTCTGCGACAGTTTGCAATTGTCTTTGTGAGGGAGATTGTTTGCAGCTTGGCAGTGTAATGTATGCAAATGTGACCTGGAAGTGCATAAATGGGTGCTCACAAAATCATTTTGTGCTTATCGAAAGTCTCGGGGGAAGTGTAAAAGCAGAGTACAGGCTGAAATACTAAAATGTTAAGGATTAAGGCAAAGTGCATCAGGAGGCACAGATAAGGGTGTTTTTGAACAATAATTTATCGTGCAAATCAGCAGGTGTATTTCTCTTCTGTGAACTCTAGGGGGGGCTCATGCCCTGACCCTCACAGCAAAGTGGGGCTAAAACAGCTTCAGGCAGCATGTTTGTGGTGAGTTTGAGAGAAGAAGGGACAGACATGAGTCACCTGCAGACAGCCTGTTAAAGTCAAGTCTGTCTTACTGCTGTGTTCTGTCCTGAAAGACAGTGTGACCTTTAAAAATATCTAAACTTTACACATCCTGCAGACTGATGACAACGACACTGATGTTCTGTGCTGAGAGGAGGGCAGGTGAAATAAGCAGTGAGGAGAACATCTGTTGGATGATGATCAAGGTCAGCCAAGGTCAAAGCTCAGGTTGTATTTTAGCACAGTGGGCGAAGAAGAAACTCTCCAATGTACCATTCTCGGCATGTCAGAGGTTTCTTGAATACCTTCAGTAAGTTACTTTACGTCACAAAGGTGAATATCACATCATGCATATCGTGAGCTTTATGTCAAATTATAAAACCAAAGGTTAATGGGATGCAGGAGGAAACAAGCAGCTAAAGAGAGCGCATGCGATCGGAGGATTGCTCCACCTCCTTTTTTGCATCCATAAAATCTAACATTTATGTAAAAACCTCTCCTCCTTAAAGTGGCAGTCTCGAAGATTTCCATTTAACTAAATGTCTATTAAGTCACTATCTATCGCCAAATGAGGAAACACAATGGTGATTGAGCCCATTGCCCACTGATAAAACATATTGCAATATTTATACTGTATATTATGAAAAGGGTGTCTGTGGTGATATTCCTGGAAAAAATGCTGTTGTAAAATGGAACAATTCTGAAAACTTGAAGCTTATGAACATAGAAATAGGATTTTTCTATTCTATTTCTGCTCCAGTATCAACAAAAAGGCTTCGTCCTAAATCACATACTAAGAACTTTACTCAACAGGTGTACTACCGTTCAACATACTTTTATGTGAATAAACAGTAGTATATATCTTTTCAGACGCACTGAGCAATAATTTACGTCGTCACTTCCTGAGACCCTCCTTGCTGGATGGAGATGCGTAACCATGGTAACCCGTGCCAACCTCATGTGACCAAAATGATGATTTGTGAGAATCAAAATCTGAATTAATATAAAATATACATTACGCCTAGCAAAGTGAAATCTTATACTTGCACTTAAATTGAAGCGTTATTGACGTTACAGAGCTGTCTGTCAACGTCGGTTATGAACGTTGTCGTCCCTACCGCATTGCATTGTGGGATATTTATGCTGGCAAAGTGTCCAGTGTTTGTATACCGTAATACCGTAATACCATTGGGTTGCGTCCGAAATTCCATACTAACATGCTATTTAGTACGCTAAAACAGTATGTGAGATTTTTTAGTATGTCCGAAACCTTACTATGAAAGCAATAGTATGTGAATTCCCTACTATTTGCGGTGAAGTACATTGTTTTCACTCAAATAGAAATCCTACATCAACCAGGCCACTTTAAATACTGAACATGCAGGTTAGGTGTCGTAATTCATCAAGCTCCATCAAAAGCAAACCGACATGTAATTAATTTGAACGTAACCAATGTAGCCTAATCCTAAACTATGTTGTAGAATTGATTTCAGATGTGTTGTTGCGGTGATGTTACTGTAAGGCAGATCCTTTTTACAAAGTCAGTATCACAATTTTTCTATCCCGGGTGTCAAATCCAAAATGTTTCCACACATTACCTCTCAGACTTGCTAGTTTACTCAATTCTACAGACGTGTTGTAACAATAGTTCAAATTGTGAATAAAATGTGACAGCCCTAATTCATTGCAATCCAGCTGTGCAGGGATCTTAAAAAAAAACATTTATTAAAGTCAACATGAACTTCAAATCCGAGGGCTCACTTTGATTCATTAAATATATTGCAGTCAATGAAACTGCAGCAATTAAGTCAGAAGTGGGACGGTATGTGGACAGCCCTGGTTTGGGGCCCTTAATTCCAAGGGAAATATTGATGCTACATCATACAATACTGTTTTAAACAATAGCGTCATTCCAGTTTTGTGCCAACAATTCATCAAACTTCCCTGTCTCAACGTCACAATGTCCCTGCGCACAAAGCCAGGTCCATAAAGAAACGTTTTTTCCCAGTTCGGTGTGGAAGATCTTGACTCACCTGCCCAGAGTCCCGAACTCCAACACCTTTTGGACGAACTGGAACGCAGACTGCATCACCCAACATCAGCGTAGGACCTAACTAAAGCTCTTGTTGCTGAGTGGGAAGAAAATCCCTGCAGTCAGGCAAAGAACGTATATCGCTAAGAAGTAAAAGTCAATTGGTCGCTCCATCAGCAAGGCCCAGCAGCCAACGCCATTTTGGACTACCGGACGCCAATAAAACGTCCGCCTACAAAGTGCTGTACAACAGTAAAAGAAAGTTATTTCTATTCTATTGTCATAACTTTAATGTCTCTACCAAAATGGCCTGTGTTGAACAATAAAAACATTATGCATACTATCATAACTTTTTACTTACTAACTTATTTATTTATTAAACTTTTTGCTCGGCTGCTTCCCAGAGGAGCATAAAGTGAGCGATGGACATAAGCGGAAGTTAGAAAAATCCAGCACACAGATTTTTTCAAGGACCTCCAAAATCAATGTCCAATAGACCACACACCATGGATGTATAAGAGGTTGTGCCCTGTGCTTTTGCCCTGCGTGTTAGTAAATAGCCTACAACTACATTAAGTTTAGGACATAATGACTTAAATAAAGGCTATTTGAGTGTTTGAACCGGGATGTTGATTTACCTCTGATGTACAGACGTCTCTTTATACATCCATGCCAATGGACTCATTGGCATTTTCAATACAAAATGGCGAAAGTGCTACCGCAGCGCCATCTAGAAGCTATTGTCAAAAAAGCACCAGAGTTTCGCCTCTTTGCTTCTACACTCATTGAGTCAGGTTCCAAGATCTGGTGGAAAACTTGAAATCAGAGGAGTGGAGGCAGAGTAATGCCGGTTTTTCGAATGACTTGTAAGGATGTCCACATAGTTGTGGCCACAGAGCCGGACAAACTTGTCGGTGCTCTCTGATGGAAAAACGATGTTATAATGACAACACTGTTTCCAAACCACCTCAAACTCTGACATTTCTGTACTGAAATGTCTTGCTACGTATCGGCCAGCATGATACTGATATAGCTTTGATAAGCTACAATCAGCCAGTCAGGCTCTAATGTATGCTTGCATGTGGTAATATACACATAAAGTCGAGTATTTAAATGGTGTACATGCACACATAGACCTTCATGCATGCTGTACGTACACAGGAGCACACAGTTCAGACTTGAAGAGATAAAGCACAAAGATAGGGATGAAAAAGGTGAGCATTGACTCTGTTTGTCCCAGAGAACGTTTCAAGGACAAACCTGTTGATGTGAGCTGCGGCAAGACAGACGAGACACGGAGCGTAACGGGAGACGCGGAAAAATAAAAAAAAGGACGAGTTGACAAATGAATGGGTCCCGGGGAAGAGTGAGGAGAGATGATGCGTTGTACTGAGATGGTTGAAAAAGAGGCTGTAGTATGTTGAGAGTTGTACGGCAGAGGGAGGGAAATAAACGGGAGGGGTGGAGGGAGGGAGGGAAACGGAGAGGAGGGAGGGAGAATGAGAGGATAAATCCTTACTACATAATGATTAGAGCTCACAAGCCCTTCCTGTGACACGGAGTGTAGGAGTTAGGATTACAGCCGGTCAGTGGAGCCACAGTCGGCTCTGCTGATGGAGGAAGGAGGGGCACAGGTAGGAAAAGACAAACAAGTGCAGTTAACTGGAGACCAAACAAACAAGGTGTGTTTCTAGGCGGAGGCAGGGGGCGGTTCCAGCAAAAGAGACATTTTAGAAGATATTTCTAACTCCAGAGGCTGACTCGCATCTGTCCCTCTTCTCCGGCCATCTGTCGCCGTCCGCCGACATCCTCGTCCCGGGCAGCTGGATCATTTCTTTGAGTCTTATTTTGATGGAGCGGCCACAAGAGCGCCACTCGCACCAGAGGAGGGTGAACACGGGAGACTGGAAAACAAGGGTCACCCTGCAAAATCTGTGATAGATGGGACTCACAGTGTGGACAGGTGCCAAATATGGAGTACATCTGTGTCTGTATGAGCTGGGCAGTGACGGACAAGGACGAGACTGAAGAGTTGAATGTTGAGGATTTGCTTTGCGCTGATATATATAACATGGTGTAAGTTTCTGGCAGCTTACGGAGCTTTTCTGAAGTCTCACTCTCCAGCCAAGAGAGGAATTATCTTTTTCCCCAGAGGTGAGCAGCTGCTGAAGACCTTAAAAAGGCAACTGCTTCACACACAAATATGCAGGCTGACAGGTTTCTCCTCAAAGCATTCTGGGACATGGTACCTGAAAGCCTGAGGTAGCTGTCTCAACTTTAATTCTATCCTGGAACGTTTAGCCTCGAGCTCAAGTGCAACTGTGGACGATTTGTTCATTTGTTTTGTTTCTCTTTTCCCTCCTCCTCCTCCTCCTCCTCCTCTTCCTCCTTCGGCACCTGCTCACTCCGATCTCCCTCCATCACTCCGTCCATCCTCCTCCTGCTCCTCCTCTTCTTCTTCCCTCCCCCCCTTTTTACCAGCGAGTGATAATGTGACCTTCTGCCAAAGTGCTGGAAACCATGCCACCGTCGCAGCGGGCTCCTCTGTTGCTGCCACTGAAATAGACTCAAACAAGTGCAGGGAGAGGAAGAGGAAGGGAGGAGGGAGAGGACGAAGGAGGGAAAGGAAGAGAAGAAGAGGGCCAAAGGGGAGAGAAAGAAGGAAGAGAAAGGAGAAAAAAAAAAGAAAAGAAAAACGGAAGCAGGACAGCTGAAGCTGCAGACACGGGATGAGTGGTGACGAGCCAGGGCTGGATGTGGATTGCCAATACAGGTAACGGATCACCTTCATCTACCACTTAGTGCTGCACTTAGATGTGTCATCACTTCACTTATCACAACATTTATTTGTCTGCTCATGGTTAAAGGTTCTTTTTCACTTTAAAAACTGAGTATGGCCAAGTATGGAGATGCTTTCTGCTTCTTTTTGTTGTGTTTGGAGGTGTGTTGTTTTTTTGTTTTTTTTAAGTAGCATCCCCCCCCTTCCTCCTCCTCCTCCTCCTCCTCCTCCTCCTTCTCTCTTCTAACTGTCAATAGAGGATTTGTCAGAGCGCAGAAGATCATATCAAAAGCAGGACTCAACAGGATCCTTGTCAGGGGATCAGGCAGCACGCTGTGTTTGGCTTTTGTGCCCGTTGTAAGTGTGAGTGGTGGCTGTAACTGTTGCTTTAACTCAGCGAGCTGCCGGGGGGATTAAGCAGAGCGGATCGATGCGTCATTGTAAACAGTTAGAGCAGCTGAGAGGGGCTTTGATACCTGCCCGCCGGACC
>CAKALG010039486.1:0-13844 GCA_916700815.1 Helicolenus hilgendorfi
AAGCAGTTTTAGCAAGTTTGTTGTGACCTGAACACTGCAGTCAGTGGATCTGATGCTATGTGAGTAAGAAATACATGTATTAGTAGCTGAAACCAGCTGAAATCACAGACTGACAAGACAGATTATGTGAGACCTCAATCTCTATGTAAACAGATCACTTTGATCTGGTCCACGAGTCCACATGGGCAAAGCTTATTGGACATTATTAAATGTCACACTGCACTGAGGTCTGCTGTAAATAGGATAGTACAGGCTGTCCTCATTCACTGTTCTACTTATGAAATGTAAGTAAGTAAGTAAAGCTTTATTTATATAGCATCTTTTAAAACACACCGTTACAAAGTGCTTCATACACAAATGAAACATTGAACAATGTTAGAACCAAAGAATAATTACAATATGAGACACAGACAATGAGAGACAGACCAAACAAACACATACAGTATGTGAATGTGGCCTATAAAAAGGCTTGCCTGTGAAGATGTGTTTTTAGAAAAGCCGTCCAGAGATTCAGCAGCTCTGATAGGTTGGGGGAGGTGACTCCAGAGGGTTGGGGCTAAAACAGAAAAGGTCTGATCACCTTTTGTTTTGCAGTTTGAGCGGGGGATGGATAAAAGGCAGAGATTAGAGGATCGAAGTGGTCGACAGGTAGAATACGGAACAAGGAGATCAGAAATGTAACTGGGGGCGAGGTCATGCAGTGCCTTATATGTAGTTAGCAAGATCTTATAGCTTATTCTGAATGTTACAGGAAGCCAATGTAGGGATGCAGCTAAGCAGTCATGGAGGGAGGACAGTTGATTTAGGTTATTGGTTTTGGCTGAAAAATAG
Organism: Helicolenus hilgendorfi; assembly: GCA_916700815.1. Taxonomy (NCBI): domain Eukaryota; kingdom Metazoa; phylum Chordata; class Actinopteri; order Perciformes; family Sebastidae; genus Helicolenus; species Helicolenus hilgendorfi. Next base: position 832 of record CAKALG010039486.1, read on the forward strand.
ATCTGTGTGTCATCGGCATAACAATGATATGACATGTCATGAAAGCAGCTAAACAAATGACCAAGAGGAAGCATATACAAAGAGAAAAGGATTGGTCCAAGAACCAAATGTGAACATGTGTGAGAAGGTGGATCCAGGAGGCGTCGCCAAACAGATAGATCCAGAGCAACACAACCTCCTCTCCACACCAAACCGTAAGCGCCAGAGCAACACGACCTCCTCTCCACACCAGATAGATAGAGCCAGAGCAACACAACCTCCTCTCCACCATTGAACCTAGAGAGAGGACCAGATTTTTGTTTTTCATTCACAGTTGCTTAGTAATGTAAACGTATGTAAGAATATCATAATTTTAATACCAACAATACCATAATTAATTTAATTGCGATATCATCATTGGTACTCCATCTCTCTGGTCTTGTTATCCAGTGGTGATATCACTGTACCCAATAATTATTTAAAAGGTACTCAGTAATTTAAAGTCAGTAAAATGTGACTTGCCTAAACAAGGCTTCTCTGATGGAAACTGAAAATATTGAGGCCTTGTGTTTTTTGTTTATTTTCAAATCAGCATATTTAGAGATAATGATCTCTGGCACTGACACTGACTGTTGACACGTTTAATAAAAATCAAGATTGGATGCGGCCATCAAAGTCTTATATGGGTTCAAGAGTAGCAGCGGTGTTTTTGAGCACAGATTATGACTATAATATAAGAACTTGTAAAATAAGAAAAGACTTTTACTTTCAATATTACTACCTATCATCCCCACTGTTTACAACGGTGCAGCTGCAGAGTAAGAGGCACATTAACAACGGATCAAAGTACTATGTGTAAAGTGAAACGTTTGCAGTTTCCGTCAGCTTAATGACACGTTTTAGTCTCTTTCAGCCCATGGTTTTGGTTTTCCAGCCACAACTGAACTTTTTGGTTCAATCTGACCCCTCTCATCCCGTCTCCAGCAGGCAGCTGTTTTTGGTGCGAAAACTCCGATAAACCTGTTCTCTACCTAGAGACTATAGCTGGTGAACACAGTGGAGACTAAAACCGAGCTGAAAGGAGCCATATTGGTTATGGGGGGCATTACCCTTGTAATATTAATACAATTTTCACCTCACATTTATCACCAGAGAGGGGAAATTGTAATTATTCCTGGGTAGTAAATTAAATTTACGTTAACACTGACTGAGTATTTTTGTTTTAATTATCTCCCCCTGGAGAGAGTAAACAGTGCCTTTTCCACTTGTCTCACGATAGAGAACACCACTTACAGTAACCGTGGTAACTGTACACAACAAAGATGGCGACAGCTGTAGCTTCAAAATGCTTAGAAGACACAAAAACTTTAAATGTGTGACAAAAACTAGAATGTCACTGACGAAAACTAGACTTTAGTTATTGTTGACTAAAATTTGACTAATACACATTTTCATCAAACGACTAAATCAAATCAAAATGCTGTTAGCCATACCAACTTTATATGGCGATAAAGGATGTCAATGTTGTGTTTTCTGCTTGTTGTACTGCACCCAGTGGCCAATAATCATTTATGCTACATGTAAAATATCAGAATCAGCTTTATTGTTAAGTATGTGTGCAATTTGACTCTGGTTTTTATTTTGCATTGTTCTCAATGTACTTACACAGAAAAGGACAGCTAAGAACAAGGACAACAAAGCTGGACAAATAAAGGTAGGGAATACGCAACAGATTACTTTTTTCCAGCAATTATAGCAATAGAAGAAAACAATTTACAATGCTTTGGAACATCTCACGTTTCCTCTGGCTTCACCAAAATGTCCACAAATACACAATAAATATGTGATGCTGATGCCTTCATGCTACCACTGAGATAAATGTCCCCCCCTGATTTTAATGACCTCCATGACATTTCCTCTAGTGCCACCCTCAGGACAAGCTTTACACTTCCTACCACAGACACCAGCAGGCTGTCAGCAGAGCAACGTCAGCAGTATATATCAGTCTAACAGTTTCATATTAAGCTACTGCTTTATTGTCTGTGACATATAAAGTGTTGATGACTGTTGTTCTCCACTGAGGAAGAAGAAACACGCAGCCTGCTTTATTCATTTCAGATACAGTAAGATGACACATTTCCAGTTCCAGTGAAGCACCTGCTGCTCTGCGTGCATCATGTGGACATCTGGTCCATTCACTAAACCAGGACAGCTTATTGTGGGATGTATTGGTCAAATCTTTTCCTGTTTTACATCTCAATAGAGATATATATCGTGCTATTTGCCCATCTGCTTTTATGATACTATATTCATGTTACATTCCATAACCTTCTAGTCCATTTTAAAGACAGTAAATGTTTCACTTGTGAAGATGATGAAATAGGCCATACACTGGTGTGTGACATCCATCTGGTTCAAAGGTTTTCCAGAGTGACAGGCTCAAACAAAAAGGTAAAGATGTTGGCACCAGTGCCTTTTAAGGTTGATAGCAGCGCTAATATACTGTTATATACAGTACGGAGCACCGACAATTTTTTTGAGGACTACTTTTGTGTTCACTCACAATATGTTTGGCAGTAAATATTGCGTTACCTTGCAATCATTTTCTTAATGAGATGGGACTGATAGAAAAACAGAATCGTCTCTTCTCTATCTAGCATACACTGTTCTTATTGAATAGCAGTTACAATTACACTGATAACAATTCACAAGACTGCAGACTCTAGTATCCCATCCTATGTTCAGTATATCATAGTCATATCAATCATATCAATGATAAAACTGAGAACTGCATGGACATCGGAAATACATGAAATTGCAAGGGCATGAAGTAGAGTAGACTAGTATATTCAGATCTATGTCCTAGTGTGTTTTGCCATCTGCTGACAGGTTGTAGCTTTTCACAGAGCCGATCACAGAGAAGCAAGAATATCATCTCTCAGATGTCTATCTGGCAGTGCATACATGATCCATGCGGGGCCGTTACTCTGGGAGCAACTGAGTAGAAATACATATTCTGTATCACTCAGAAGGAATGGAGGAATAAAAGTATTATGAGGGAACACAAAAGTATTGCGAGGTAATGCAATATGTATTGTGAGGGAACGCAAAACATAATGCGAGAGAACACAAAATATTGCGAGGGAACGCAAAAGTGGTCCTCAAAAAAATTTTTGCCATGACCCTCAAGGCCCCGATTACTATTCTCTATTATTATTAGAGAATGATGATAAAAAGATGATGTTTTAGTTGTATGAGGTGTGTGGAATGTAAATGGAGTTACATGTAATCCTGGGTTAGTATCGGTGCCGTTGCATCGGAGCCGTTTTGCGAGTACGAGTACATGAGCACAGTATCGGACCCAATACCCGATACTAGTATCGGTATCTGTATCGGTGCATCCCTTAATTTTTGGCAGGCAGTGGAATTAATTTGAAGTGAGTCCAGTAATGGAGGTCATCGGCAAATTGTGAGACGTGTCCTATATGGTGGGTAGAGGGTAGTAAGCATCGGAGATACAGGTGCTTAATTTTCTTCCTTTTTTCAGGTGACCTTTGATTTCTGGGGGGGGGATTGGTTGTGTCAGTGGTGTCTAAACTGAGAGTGACATACAGCTAACGTCCCCTCCCCCTCAGTTCAGTCCTGTGGTGAAGTGATGTCTGCTGTCACAGCTTTGTGTCCACAGACGGTGTGAAGGAGGAACACTGTCACACACAGCAGGTTTGAGTGTCCTTCATGCCTGACATGAAGATGATGGCCTTCTGCTGACCATTTAAGGTTTATACAGCATAGACACATTTAACACATCCTGGTATACAGTACACATTAAAAAAATCACACTGTTAGAATTAATATTGTCATATTCTCATTTTCTAAATACTATAATAGAACTTAAAGATGTAGATTGAAGAGAGAATTTTAAAAAGTAAACAAATGAGGATCTTTCATGGACCTACATGACCTGCTGCACTAATGCATCCTCACGTTGTCACCAGCAGCTTCACCAGCTGAAGGGGAAGTCTGTGGATGGCAGATACTGGTGAGGATCGACTCTACATCTCAGCACAGAGTAGACAACCAGATGTCAACGTCAACATCTCAACACAAGCTCCACTTAATAGCTTTTACTGGTGTCCGACAGACCGTGTGTGTGTGTGTGGCGGCGGTGAGTGTGGGGTTGTCGGTGGCGTCGTAGCTGTGAACGTAGCAGTGCAGTGTGTGTACAGTTCATTTGTCGGTGAATAAATGCTACAACTCCTCAAGACCCGAGCCAACTTCCTGTGTCTGTAACACCGGCGCAGACTCACTTAAGGTGGACTGTTAAGGTGGACCAGCTTTTCTCCTTTAAGTGACGAGCCGCAACTGAGTTTTGTTCAGCTTTCTATTTAATTCTTAATATTTCTTTCAACCGTTTAACTGATAGCATTAATCGGTCAAAATTTGCTAATGTGGGATAAACGGTTAAATGGTTAATTATTAACATCCCTATTGCTTGTGACATAAGACGTGAGAGCCATGTGGGGGCAAGACTGTATTTCGCTAATAGCTGCTTTAAAGTTGTTACGCATATGCATAATAGCTTATTTATAATAGTTTATTTATTATTATTTACTACTAAGAGTAATGTCTTTTAACTGAAGTTGCCCTGCTTCTCTTGCCCTGTGAAACATTTCCTCTGGAAACTTGAGCATGGTGTCTGTAAATGACCTGATCTGCCTAATTGCTGTCCTTCAGAAGGGAAACATGAGAGTGATGTAAACTCCAGCACCCCTCTGTCCCATCGACTGTGCAAAGTCCTAATGACGAGTTTCAGATAGTTCCCACCATATGTTCTAATTCTGTGGGAAACATGTGATCCCTGACACCTTACAACTTCCAGGTATAAGACACTCTATACTGTACCAACAGGGCCGGCGCGTCCACAGGCTATAGGCGAACTATAGGCAATTACTAAGGGCGTCACTTTGGCTAGGGTGGCCAACTATTCATCATGAACAAAATAACAATAATAATATAACTAGAATGGCACTCAGAGGGATTTTGTTCATGTTGAGATCAGCTGTACGTAGCGGACCATCGTAAAACACTTAATTCAAACTGGACAGAAACAAAATGAAACTCACCTAAATCTTCGTCGTTACTCTTTCCGACAATCACCAAGTGCGCTTTGGTTGAACTCAACTGTAATCTCACGAGTTTAATGTGAAAAACGACAAATCTACAGGTTTCCCCCCTCCCCCTGCTCTCTCTCTCTCTGAAGGAAAGAGGCGGGGTCATCAACGCGTCATCAGTTACACTGCGCATGTGTTATACCCAGAAGTCTTAATGCTCAGGCTGATCGGAATCCTTAAAAAAATCCTGAATCTGGATCATGATCCGGATCGCCACCAAAATCTAATGGGTTGTGTATGGTGCCACACCCAACCCCTCCAATGGGTTAGGGTTAAATGTAATTCAAATCCATCGCAGAGTAATCCTGCTAACAGATTAACAAACCAACAAACCTACGCAGGTGAAAACATTACCTCCTTCCTAGGCCTTTGGCCTTGGTGGAGGTAATAATAAAAAGTAACCAAAAACTGCAGGCTGACAGCACAGAGAGGAACATGGCCTGTAAGACAGGGCCAATCTAACACTTTCAATATTGAGGGGGGATACGATCAGCCTCTCCCAATTTGCTCCTCGTTTTTGTTGAAATCTGATTGGCTCAGTCATTTTCATCGTGAGCGTGACAAATTGTGTCTAGTCTCACCTCAGCTTGCCTGGCCGGTCTTGTCTCGATTCATTGCAGTGGTGCAATGAAATATGCTGCAGCAACTGGTCCACTTTCCTTTATCAATAGACATGTAAAATGTGCCAAAAACAATATTTGTAGCAGCCAAATAAAAGAAGGGGTGGAGAAGAAATCTGAGAAGGAATTTTCCAAATTAGACCTATAGGCCTATACGTTTCTGAGAGCCAATACTGATATACACTGAGCGCACACATTGAAGATATCACATATTCAAGTCCAGCTGCAGTCTAACTCAGTGTAAGCCCATAGATGTGGTCACTTGGCAGGTGCTACACCTTTTTTTGTGGGGGGGGCGACAACGTTGAGGGGGGAGAGAGGGAACATTAAAAGAATTTCCGGTGAAGAGCGGGAGATAAAACAGAGGTGACGGGGAGGCAGAGAGAGAAAGAGAAGAAAGACCCACAGGTTCCAGGCAGCTGGTGTAATTACAGAGCGGCGAGCACACAGAGAGAATAGAGAGAAAGAAAAAACAAAAAAGTTGTAGAAGTTGTAGTGCTGGTCTCCACCTCTTCCCTGCCTCTGTTCAGCCCTCAGCACCTGTCTGCCAGCTGGACAGACCTTCGCTGGAAAGTTTCCCACTTCACCTGGACAACTTTGCTCCCATTATTTTATCCTGAGCTTGGCGGGATTCCTTGAATCCGTTCCTCATGCTCACCTGTAAACTTCAAATTGAGTTTAATTCGGTTACCCTGAAGTAGTAAAGGGCCGTGCCTTTGTTTTTTTATTTGCATGTATTAGGAGATTCTTGGGAGAAGAAACCCTCCTACAACCACACTAACAATCTGACAGTACTCACACACTAGTTTATTAGTTCATTAGGATCCCCATTAGCTGACGCCATGACGCCAGCTAGTCTTCCTAAGGTCCGACACACAATCCACAAACAATTATATACATCAAACATCACATACAAAAATCCCTGTATACTCACATTACCCTCTCCAGTGGCTCCCTGTGGCTTTGACAACAACATTATATAGAAATGAATAATAGTTATTTTTTAACATTTTAACTTTCATTAATCATTGTGATAGGCCTAGAGTGATTCTTACCAATGGCCACTGGAGTTTTAGATCAAAGTTACTCAAATTAGAGGAAATAGTGCATTTCCAAAATACCAAAATATTGCAATGAATGAAACTAAACACATGGATAACAAACCTGAACATTACAATATGTTGCTTATACAGTTAACACTACACAACATCACACTCGTTTGTATGTATAGAAGATAGCCAGATCATGTTAACAGCATCAAATGTGATGACAATGGCAGATGCATTAGACTGAACTGAACCATAGAAAGCTAATAGGCCTGTGTTGTCTTTGTATGGAGCTGGTTCACAGACACAGAGAGCTGCTGCCTGAGGGCATCATTACTACTGCTGGAAACCAGGAGGATGGAACTGGGAAATCCCATACTAGACACACTAGACATACTATACTATGACATTTTTCAACATACTAGACTGTGACTTTTTATTGCTTTTTTCGTCATACTATGAATGTTTTCGACATGCTATGCAATCTCTTTTTTCGACATATAATACTATGACTTTTTTGACAAATTATATAATGATTTTTTTCGATATATTATACTGTGACTTTTTTTGCACTTTTTTCAACATACTATATTATGAACTTTTTTTATCACTTTTTATCACTTTTTTTTCTTTTTCAGTGTGAGAAAGCAGGTGGTATGACAGGTGAAGTTGAACGTACAAAGGTGAGGAACTATAGGCAGACTAGCAAATAAAATCCGCTGTAGTGGGCTCAGTTTTAATGCTGGAGTGAAGATACTGGTATCATATGAAACTAGACGACCTGGAGACGGGGTGGTTGAGGGGCCCAATTTGAAAAGTCTGTCCCCCTGCCCATAATTCCTAATGGCTGGCCTGGTATCCAGTAATACCCTTTTTCCACCCAAATTAGAGCGTACTATATATGCAGGTTTTTTAAGCGTAGGAAAACCTGCTAAAATGGGTGATAGATTCCTTTCCCATTGTCAGTAGACTGGTGTGTGACGTTCAATGTCACGACCGTGCCAGAAAACGGAGTTAGTAAACAGTATAGAAGGCCAGTGAAAATGTTACCGTGGTTACTTCTTTTTTATATCCGTTACTTATTCAGTCTCACTTTTAAACTCGGTGTCGACTAATTTTGAACGATGCTTGAGCGCTGCTCGGACAGAGACGGGTATGGAATTTGGAGCTGCCACCACCCTGTCAATCATCTGAGAAGTAACAAATCACTGGTGACAAGAAATCAGAGGTGTTGAGTGAGCAGCATACAGCACAGAGGGCAAAGGTCAAACAGATGAGGTGTGACCTGAAATAGGTGGAAAAGAACCTGAGATCGATATTCAAAGAGATGAATCTGACACTTCAGTTGGACTTTGCTGATGTCACTTTTTGATACTGTGTGGCCTACTATGTAAGCATTATATGTGAGTTAGGAAGTAGCTTTCTCTCTTAGATAAACTTATACAACGAGCAACAAGCACAGACCCTTTGGCTCTATGGGTGGTAATGTCAGTCTGTCGGTCGGTTCAACTATTAGATGCGTTGTCATGAAATTTGCGATATTCTATTCTATTCTATATATATATATATATAATTCCATGTAAAATTCACAGATGCAGTGCAATGAAGAGCTGCAGCCAATAGGCCACGCACCAGAATGGCAAAAATCATGAGTTATATCCCAAACAGTGCAGTGTTCTGCCAGTAGATGTCAGCCTCGTACCACATGACAGACAGCAGTGGATATAGACTTGTAAAAACCTGCCTGTCCGCTCTCTAACGCACAGCGGCTCGTTGGTCTAGGGGTATGATTCTCGCTTTGGGTGCGAGAGGTCCCGGGTTCAAATCCCGGACGAGCCCAAGTTTTCCTTGAAGGTTATTTGTTTTCAGATGCAATGACATAACAAAATACTCCTTTATAGATAAAGACGACAATTCACGAGCCGGAGGCCACTTCAGTCCCAATCAAATAAAGAATCACAGAGTGTGGTTATAATCAGTTTTAAAAAATGTTGCATCTATCTTAATTAACTCAAAGCTAACACAAACACAATGAAATTCCTTAAAATAGAACCTTTATTATATAAAAATGCTTTTGATACAAAAATGTCACAAGTGTACATTACACAAAGCATTTTTAACTGAGACAACAAATACAGGTTTTAAGGAGTTTAATTGACAGTGGTTTGAGGCGGGGGGCCTACAGCCCTTAATATAAAAGAGTTGTGCTGCTCAGAGTTCCCACTGACACATTATACACTCGCCTTCAGCCGCGTTGTCTGGATTAATCCATCTCCAGCCGGCAGGGGATGGATTAATCAGGCAACGGCAACAAGCTTTCTGCCAGTTGTAAAAGTTCCCCACCTCTCTGAGTTTTCTATCAGGAAAGCGTGTTCTCTAACTCGGCTCTTTGAGGCACAACGGCCAACACGGACTGTTCTGGGAGACACACACTTGTGACTTCATGTCTACAATCACCTCTGCTTGGTGCTTGGAGGATTAGACCACACTCACAGATGACAGAAGTGTCCCAGTCTGCTATAAATCCACAGCCCGGGTGAAAAGCCCAAGCAATTCTTCTTCTTCATTTATTTCCTGGAAATAATAAGATCTCTTTTTCTTTTTGTAAGTGCATAAAATGTTTGTCTTGTGTTGATAATATTATAATATAATAATAATAATAATAAGTGCTGGATAAACCCTGTAAGCCCTGTTTGTCTCAACACATAGCCGGCTGAATATAATAAAGTACAAAGCCCAAAGCTGGACCACGACAGTCCATGATGAGAATCACTGAGCAGGCCTCAGAGGTGGGGAAATAACAAGGAAAATATGCTGCGACAATGCATATACTGAAAAAAGACCTAATGCCCCCATAGCGCCCCCTAGATGCTGTGATGTTCAGTACACCCCACCACATAAAAAACGTTTTGGACAGAACATGCAGATGATGTTGATGTTCTTAAAGCCATCATGGTGGTAGGTAGGACCAAATGTAAAGTGTGTCCCAAGAGTTGACATGGTACAGACTAACTTACTGACTACAATAAAACCACTGGGAGTTAGTCAAATATATGTGCGGTGACTTTACTATACTGTCAATTGACTATCGTTATTATGGCAACAGTAGTGCTTTGTATTTTTCCGGAGAAAATCAAGTAATTGTGTCCTCTAGAGGTCCCTTGGAATAATTTGACATAGCCTATTTTTTACACTTCTATAGTTTTAGTTATGTGAAAGAACAACACAACAGAAATGTATAACAGAGATATTAGACATATATTGTGCGGATTCTAAGAGTTATGGTTTTGTTAGATTAGAACGTAATCTATGAACTATTATAGTAACCCAGTCGCCAGAAAACAAATGTTGCCAGTACGTTTCTGCAAACCCCGGGATGCGTTCAATGGTGACATTTCTGAACAAAAGAAAAAAACATTTCATATCAGCCTCGTGTCACGCTTTAAGAAACAGAGAGTGTCATGTGGTTAACGTTGTGAAATGATTGGTTGGGTTTAGGCAACAAAACTACTTGGTTAAGGTTAGAAAAAAGACCATGGTTTGTGATAAAATAATAACGTAACAAAATAACTAGTGTAAATAAATAACAACCGTTTTACGTAATGTTTCGTAAAAAGCGTAAAGTCAGCGTTTACTTTTGGTTCCAAACGGGACCCTGAACAGCGGTCTGTTGGGTGACAGTCCTGTGTTTGTTTGACCCATCAACCAGCCCTCCCACCCTATGTGGACCTTTGTGCTCGTTAGACTTGTTATTATTATACCACGTTACTTTCAATAACCGTACGATAGACTCCATCACTCGCTCTGACTGAATGCAAAAACATCCACATTCAACGTATCCGTGGTTTGCAGAAGCATACGATGCCGACATTTTCCTGGTGACTGGCTGATTATACGGTGGATTTAAAAATTAAAATATTATTTGTTGAACTATGACGCCTTTTGTAAAAAAACAGTGATAATTTAAATGAATGAATCTGAAAACTTTTCACGGACTCCCTGGCAGAGTGCCACGGACCCCTGTGGGTCCCCGGACCCCACTTTGAGAAGCACTGAGAAAGACCAAACAACAATGTGAAATTGAGACATTCCCTTCTACTCATTGGGTGCGGCCTTAGGATGTGGCAAAAATCCAAGACAGGTCAAAAAGTGTTAATCGTGCGAGTCAAACCTTTGACTTTAGGGTTTGCAGAGGGGAGGTTTCTAAAGTGGGAAAGCATTCAAACTCAGGTGAGCAACTGCACAACTCAAGGCCTCAGTAAGCTTCATATCAAGTGCTTGTCGGACCGTCTAATGGTGTCTAAAAGCCCTTTTCAAGCCCGCTTATGTGATTGGCCAGGTGCGTAGAGGTGTGGAAGCGGGCATGTCGAGACGACAAAAACACAAAAGACAGAGCTCTAGTGGAGCGAGATGGGGAAGAAGCATCTGAAGCGTACTGAGACCTTCACAGTTGATTCCTGGAACAGCTCGGAGTAAAATGTCTCAGCTGGAACTCTTTCGCTTTTCTATTTCCAAAAAGACTCCTTCAAACCAAACAATCGACAGACACGATACAGAATGATCTACACACACAAAACAGAAATACGAATAACAAAAGTTGCTATAAGAATAATTTGTTATTAACTGTAAAATAGCTTCATGATCTACGGTCAGTATGAGAGTGGTAATTTGGGGGCTTTCTGTGTCATTATAAGTCATAGTAACTGATATGGTATGTACACAATAGCAGCAAACAGACTTTTGGTAAACGGGACGATGAGGGTAAAGAAAAATGTGACGGAAGAGGTTCTCAGATTCACAATGAAAAGCATTCACTTCTCTCAACTCAATCATTGACTTCATTACACATATGTACAATAGCTTTACATGTTGATATTCATTTGGTATGTTGTAGTCACACGTGGTGATTTCATGGGATAAAGGAGGGACTGCTGGCAGATTAGTCTCTTTGTCTCTTGGTTGATTGGGGAAAAGCTCCGCCCACGTTCAACTAGAAGGAATTCACTATTTGAAATGTAGAAAAAGATTTCACACTCTGATCTTGGCCCTATTCCACCCATTCACTCATTCATCCACTCATTCATTCATTCATACTACAATTTTACCTTATTCCCTACATCAAGACAAACATTCACATGTGCTCATGTATCTAGCTGTCCCGTCATTCACCGATTCACTCATCCATCATTCACTCATTCATCATTCTCTCATCCATCATTCACTCATCCATCATTCACTCATTCATCATTCACTCATCCATCATCCACCCGTCCATCATTCTTTCATCCATCATTCACTCATTCATCATTCACTAATTCAACATTCACTCATCCATCATTCACTCCTCCATCCTTCACCCATCCATCATTCACTCATTCATCATCCACCCATCCATCATCCACCCATCATTTACCCAACCATCATTTACCCATCATCCACTCATCCATCATTCCCTCATGCATTCATCCACTCCTCTACTGTCCTTCGTTCTGTGTGGAGCTGTGGATCAGCCAGCGTGAATAAAATAGTAAAATAATTCCTCTCTGATTTATTTTTGTTCATATTATTTTAACACTATATACAGTCCCACCGCTGGTCTGCCAACAAGGACGCTGTGAGGAAGGAGAAGACAAGTGGTGTGACGCTTTCAGGCACCAGTGCCTACTGGGAACTCTCCCAGTGGGTGAGTTCAATGCTGACGAGTTCAGAGGAGGGCAGCAGCAGCAGCAGCAGCAGCAGCAGCGTCGGGCCAGGAGTTGGGCTCACTGTATATTTGGACAGATGGACGTCTTGACATTTTGGGATCAAGAGGCGGCCCAGCAAAGGAAGTTTTCTTCTTCTGATGGAATGAACATTTGAGAGGGAGCTGCTGGCTGTGTTCACTCATCATCTCCTTTTTTGTGCCTTTGTGAGCGAGTGAATGTTAGAGCGAGACACACGGAAGACAGACGTAGAACTGATCAGATGCTGGTCACCCTGAGAGCTCCAAGATGACTGGAATGATGAAATGACCAATGTGGGATGTAGGGACCTTTGAGCAAGGCACTTGAGCCTAACCAGCTGATATAAAGCAGCACGTGTGAGCCGGTCAGGGCTGGAAGTTGGCACATGACTTCTTTCCCTGGTAAAGTGGGCCAGACGAGGCCAGTTCTTGTAGCGAGTGGACTACATCCTTCCTCACAGGGCTCCTGGGGTCG
>CAKALG010039488.1:0-18984 GCA_916700815.1 Helicolenus hilgendorfi
GGCTTCACGCCGATACGCCTCGCGGTCCTCCTCTGCTGACAGGTCTGAATCCGACGGTCTACTGGTGTACGAATCAGCCGACCCCTGACAGGAGAGAGTCACAGGTGGACATATTATTATTTATAATTTACAATTCCTTATATTAACACCATCTAGATGACTGAGCCACATTACTATGAGGTTACATACTGTAGGTAGATGTACTGTTTCTGTTCATGCTTTCATCTGTCTTCCTGCTCTGCAGTCTTTGTGTGCAGGTGTGCATGCAAATACGTGTCTGTATTCATGAACACATTCATGTATCTACAACACAATGTGCTGCTCTCCCACACCAGCCAGCCATCCTCTGGAAGACCAAATATAGCACAAAGGAGGCAACTGCTTCCTCTTCTCTCCTGCTTGGCCCCAATCCATCCCATCATCCCCCACAGTGCAGCACATATATACATCCTCTGTTCCCCATGTTTATTCTCCAAGGACATCTCCTCATTAGCAAAATATATGCTGCCTATCATTTCTCATTGTAAGAGAGAGGTTTAAGGACACATCCCAGGGATGATGGGGACAGATAGATAGCACACAAAAAGACGTTTTACACAGAGTTAAAATGGTGTCAATGGCTTGATAGGTGCTGCTGCAGGCTTTTATTCAAAAGTAAGGTGTAAGGTTTCGTGTGATTATTTACTGAAATGTCTGCATCATAACCCTTTAGAGCTGAAACAATTAGTTATTTAATTGGTTCTGATAATCATTTAAATCTTCTTTAAAGCAAAAATGGGAACATTTCACTGGTTCCAGCATCTCAAATATGAAGCTATTTCACTTGTCTTTCAACTATTAATCGATTAATCAATTAGTCAACTATTAAATGAATCGCCTGAATTTTCTAAGAAAAAGAAGAAGAAGTGAAAACTCTTTGATTTCCAGCTTCTTAAATCTGAATATTTTCTGGTTTCTTTAATCCTCAATGACAGTAAACTGAATATCTTTGAGTTGTGGACAAAACAAGACATTTGAGGACGTCATCTTGAGCTTTGGGAAACATTAATTGTCATTTTTATAGACCAAACAACTAATCGATTAATCGAAAAAATAATCAACAGATTACACAATGAAAATAATGAGTAGTTAGTAGTTAGTTGCAGCCCTGCTCTTATGTAATGGTTACCTGAATATCTTTGGGTTTTGCACTATTGACAGGAAAAAAAATGACACCATGGATTTTGGAAAATGATGGGTATTTTTGACTATTTTCTTACATTTTATAGCCAAAAGGAATAATCAATAAATTGAGAAAATAAGACAGTAACCATGGTGTCGATTTCCAAAGTGAAAAACATAAAAAGGGGAAGAATATGAAGTGGTGATCTAGATGCAATTTGGGCACTGTGTGTGTGTGTGTGTGTGTGTGTGTGTGTGTGTGTGTGTGTGTGTGTGTGTGTGTGTGTGTGTGTGTGTGTGTGTGTGTGTGTGTGTGTGTGAGCTCTCCTATATTTGGTATCTATTTGGCTTCTCTGAAGGAACTCAGTCCTGAATCTGTCAGTAAAGAGAGCCGCTGCAGCAAAAACACACCAAGTTGGGCAACAGAGAGAGAGATAGAGAGAGAGAGAGAAAGAGAGATGAGACAGGAGGCAACCAAGAAATGTAAAAGAATAAAAGAAGTGATGAATGATACAGAGAAGGAAATGCTCAGATAAACCTCTACTCCACGTCACGATCAAGCATATTCTTGCAAATAAAGCCAGGTGTAAAGAAACGAAAAAAAAAGAGCACATAATACAGTTTTCACTTTGGTTTTCCTCTCCTCCAGAGAGCAGTGACTTAGTCCTGGTCATCCATCTTGCCAACATATACAAACGAATCCTCTGGAGGACCAATTAGCAACAGCACAACAAAAGGAAATTCAGGCTCAAAATACCAAAAAAAAAAGTGCCCTACATGAAAAGCAACCTCCACCTTTAGCTTTCTCTGCACTTCAAAATGCATACATGCAATCCAAAATGTTTTTTTCCCACTTCAAGCCCCAGAGAAACCGCAAGCGAACACCTCTCCTCGTTTATTTGTGTGTGTGTGTGTCTGTGTTAGATAACTAGATCTGATTTCTAGCACTCACAAGCTCTGCAAGGCAACACTGCACCAGTGCCAGAGCAGCGCCGAGAGAGAGGAAAAGGAGGGTGAGGAGGAAGAACGGGATGGATAGAAAGAGACGGAGAAGGAGAGGGGAGGGGGGGGTGTTGAATATCGTTGACAAGATATACTGAAAAGAGAAGGATGTTTACGAGGACGGAGAGTGACTGAAGGATGGCTGGAGAGACGGGAGAGTGTATAAACGATTTATACGACAAGATAAAGCGAGGCTATCTCGAGGGGAAGATGAGATTAGAACATAATAAAATGCTATGAAGGAGTGGAGTGAGACCTAGATATCTATCCTCATCGCAGATAGAAGAAAAGAGGGGGAACACAGAAGGAGGGGGAGGAGGGAGAAGACCACGAGAAGAAGAAGACACGGATAGAGATGGTCAGAGAGAGAAGCATACCTGGCTGATTAGGAGGACGGCGCTAGAGTCTGATAAAGACATGAATCTGAATTTTTCTCACTGTAACGGCTTCACTGGGAACGTGCTCAAACACACACAGACATAAAAGTGGAATAAATATGGTGGTGGGCGCAAAGGAAAGGGCGTTATGTCAGGGAGCTGTTTAATGATGTTAGAACACAGAGAGCTGCCCGGGCTGTGATTGCTGTTCATTATTAATGTTTGGACATGACGCTGTGGACCTCTGCCGCACACTGGCTACCTGTCAAATCCCAAAACAAAACAGTGTTACCACCAGAACAGAAAACAGTGTGTTTTTGCAGGTGAAGCTGAGCTGCAATGCAGAGTGTAATGATGTGAGTTTATCGTCTCGTCTGAGGATGTCTTGTTTTTGTTTTTTATCTCCTCGTCTGGGGGCTAAATTTAACTCTGTTCCTTCCTATTCTGCTCCTGTGATTATTCTTCACACACTGCAACACTGATGGCCTCAACTCCACAGGGAGGGGCCAACGAGGAAGTGTGTCATCCAGCTAGTTGAGTCCTCGAGAGGGCCAAGTCATCCTACAGTCTAGGGACAGAGCAGCGGGAGATTTCTGCGTTAATTTAATCACGATTTTCAGTTGAGTGGTTTAACAGTTTACATTCAAATGTGTTCTGATTTTCTTTTAAGAAGACATTTAGAGATGTCTTCTTAAATTGTAGGTTAATTAACTGCTTAGCCATGATGAAGAATGTCAAAGAGAGTGGACACCCGGGTCTGAGAAGTGAAGCCAATGCTGAAAGGCTTTAAACTTGCATTCTTTCTTATAGCCAGCAGGGGGCAACTCCTCTGGTTGCAACAAGAAATCTGATTGTATAGTAGTCTATGAGAAAATGACCCTACTTCTCACTTGATTTATTACCTCAGTAAATATTGTAAACACGAGTTTATGGTCTCAATTGCTAGTTTCATGTCTTCTTCAATACAGCATGATGTTCATTTAGTAAATGATGGTCCCATTTAGAGTCAAATAGACCATAAAGCAGGGGATGCTTTAGGGCATGGCTACCTTGTGATTGACAGGTCACTAACACGGCTTTCCCTTTCAGAGTGAGTTTTCAGTTGAAAGTTAATTGTAAGGTTTTGGTCGCCTAAAATGTCTTATTCAGCGTTCGGTTCTATTTAGCTCCACCCTCTCGTGTCACGTCCGGTTGCAAAAAACCAAGATAGCTATGGCCAAAAAGCAAGATGGCGACAGCCAAAATGCCGAACTTGAGGCTTCAAATCGACAGTCCACAAACCGATGGGTGAAGTCACAGTGACTACGTCCACTTCTCATACACAGTCTATGGTCAAAGAGCAACTTTAAAGCTACAATTATTGATCAACATGTTATCAAAACCCAACAAATGAAAATCTAAATGCAATATTGGCATGTACCACTCTCAACTTGATTGACACTAGACAACAAATAAATCAGTTATTAATATTATTAAAGCAGAGTTAATTGATTTTGGGGGCACTACTGGGCAGCACAACACACTATAAACACAACCCTGGCATATTATCACCTTATCAAATTGATATGCTGAGAGTGTTACACATCCAGCAGAGACAGAGCAACATTAGTATTCATTTGGAGTCATGTTTGTGTCCACCTGAAGAATCCAAGTCAAGATGTTGAATTATCTCCTTTTAGCTCTGTTTTGTCACCGCCAACTCCTGAAGGAAATATCTGGCTCTCAAGCTGCTAAATTCTCCACTATGTTCACCAGCTAGTTGCTAACTTTGTCTGTCTGCTGTTTGGTGCTGAGCAGGTAGCGCACAGTTTGTTTATCAGGGCTTATGTTGTTGAAAACAACTGCCTGTTGTGGTCAAAATCAGAGTGAACCAAAACAGTAAAGTTAGGAGGTGGAAAACCAAAACAATGAGCTGAAAGAGGCCGAAACGAGTCGGGTGATAATTCTCTGTGGGTTCATCACTATGAGTGACTCCTTTCTCATTACACATAGTAATCTGATTCACTGCATATATAAATTTATTGATTATAGCCACATACGTTACTTTAGTTTACATCAATAATGTTTGTAAATTTACATTTATAACTCAAACTATTCAGTTATATGCGTGTGTAAGTACCTCCAATTGTTATAGTCCAAAATGACTCTTTGGATATTCAATGAATGGGTTGACATGTTGTCATTCACTTGCTTTAAACTCACCGAAGTTTCATCAGTCATGCGGTATTTCATGGAGATTCATGTTTTTAAGTCCTCTACTTAGTTGTGGCAACAGCACATCTTTCTAGACAACTTCTAGATATTTCAAAAGAAGGAAATAAAACTGCTTTGTGCACAAAAAGTTTAAAAAATCACACTCAGCATACATGAAGTCTCCAGACATCCAGTGCCATTTGTTACATTGTCATGTATACATAATTAACTGGAGCCTCATCAGCTAAAATGTTGCCACTACGATACATCTGTTCAATGTTACTATCAGCCAATAATACTGGTGAACCGATAACCCGTCTACCCTCCTCACAGAGACGTTGTACAAACACACACGGTCTGGCACACCAACTGGTTGAAGATGTTCAACCACTTCTGTTGAAACCCACCGGCCCCTTTAGCTGCTTTAAGCTAAATTAATTCATGCTATGGAAGCTATTTTGCTCAAAATGACAATGTCAACATGCTGATGTTTAGCAATTATAATGTTTACCATGTTCATCATCCTAGTTTAGCATGTTAGCATGTTGCTAATTAGCACGAAACACAAAGTCCAGCTGAGGCTGATGGGAAAGTCATTAGCTTTTGCAGATATTTGGTCATAAACCCATTTATTGGACAAACCGAAAGTTTGACATGATGACGCTGAATGAGCAATAACAGGATCACCAACGTTACTACAGTTCATCATCTGGGGGTCATGAATGTCTGGACAAACTTTCATTGCATTCCAACACATAGTTGTTGAGATATTTCAGTCTGGACCAAAGTGGTGGATTGACCGACAGATCAATGTTGCCATCCCCAGAGCCCCGACGCTAGCATGGCCAATAACTACCTGGATGGCAGGAAAAGCACAACTCAAATATCTACTGCACACTTTAAAATTGGCTGGTAGTAATATTGAATATATATAATTTGTAATAAATGGATTTTAAAAAACAGTATGTTATTTGAAATGATCTCAAATAAAATGCAGGGAGTGCATGCTAAAGCTAAAATCAAATTCCTCTGGCTTTATTTGCAGGAAGGAGATTCTGCACAACAGCAGAATATATTATTCAGGAGGCTGAAACACCAGAAAAAAAAACTGCAAGCTCCAGTGATTTGAAAATCCAGTAGCCAAATATCCAATTTCAAGAAGTGTTCGATTAACTGTGCGGTCGTAATTCAATGTCAGCAAGTTACACATGCACAGAGCTCTATGATACACAACGCAATAAATCACTCTGTGGTTACATCAATAGCAAAGTCAAGTTCAGGCATACTGTATGTCAAATTGATCAATCACGAGAGTCGGCGAGGAAACTGTGAAGCGTGCACACGGGGGTGACGGCAATCAAAAAGTAAAGCAGGTGAAGGAATGAGAAACAAAAGCGTTGTTGAAGAGGGGGAGGCGAGGAAGACAAAGGAAAACAGAGAGAGAGGAGCGGCGACAATACGATGGAAATGCCACAAAAGAGATGAAGGAGGGAAACGGGAGGAGAGGGAGTTTCAGACAGGGAGAAGGAGAAGTCGACTGTGTCGAGAGTCATTTGTACTTACTCAGTTAATGTGGTGATGCTGCTGCTGCCGGTCCCTCCCTCTCTCTATACACTACATGCTGTAAAATGCAGACAGACTATACTGTGTCCCGTCCCCTAACCAGGGACGACCTGCACTGGAGCCGGCAACACCTTCTTTTCTATTCTTACCCCACCTCATCCCATCCAAACACACACACACACACACACACACACACACACACACACACACACACACACACACACACACACACACACACACACACACACACACACACACAACAACAACCAACGCAGCTTTTTGCGTCACTTGATCAAACCGCCTCTCTAAATTTACATCCCATTCTTAGTTATTAAAGTCCAATTCAACATGCACAGGTAGAGAGGAAAACACAGAGGCTGTTATAATCGCCGCACACAGCTCAAGATTTCTGCTCCTGCTCCAACCCCTCATGTCCTACATATAACACATACATCCACACTTATGGCAGCATACTGCTTATTGTATCCTGCTGCAGAAATGAGTCATACTCCACTGCTCCTCCATAGACACCCCACCCCTATCACAGACAAGAAACTATCTGCTCTGTTTGTGAAATCTACTCCTTCTGCATGAAACACTTTATCATATCACCTTTAGAGGGACGACGGGGGGGGGGGTGCCTGTTGTGCAGAGAGAGAGAAGGTATAATGATTGACTAAAAAGGTGCTCGTGTGAACAATGAACCCACACATCACATCGCCTGAGGCCTTCAAAATGAGCATCATGAATATTTTAAGCCGTGCAATATTCTCAGGGAATCTGGAGATTGTCATTAAGCCCCCCGATCAGGATAACTAATGTCCCCGCCTGAAGAAGATGTCTGCTCAGCCCTTTTTTTCTCTACTTCTCACTAACGTCTCTTAGACTGCTTCACATTTCCTCACGCTAATGGTGCTGTGCATGAAACTGAGGTATTTTTCATAATGTTTGCAATGACTCGTTTGGTTAAGAAAGGAATGTCATGCCTTAAAACCTTATGAGTGAATTTTAATGGGGAACTTAATTTAAAGGGGACATATCATGCACTTTTTCAGTGCTTGTGCACATACATTTGAGTGTCTGGAGTGCCTACCAACCAGTGGGCTAACTCTGGATCTGAGAAGTGAAGCAAATGTTGAAGTGCTTTAAACTTGCATTCTTTCTTATAGCCAGCAGGGGGCGACTCCTCTGGTTGCAACGAGAAGTCTGATTCTATAGAAGTCTATGAGAAAATGAACCTATTTCTCACTTGATTTATTACCTCAGTAAATATTGTAAACACGAGTTTATGATCTCAATCGCTAGTTTCAAGTCTTCTTCAATACAGCATGATGTTCATTTAGTAAATTATGGTCCCATTTAGAGTCAAATAGACCATAAAGCAGGGTATGCTTTAGGGCGTGGCTACCTTGTGATTGACAAGTCACTACCACGGCGTTGTCCGGTCTGGGTGTTGTCCATGCTTTTGTCTTACAACTTTAACCCTTTCACAGTGTGTTTTCAGTTTATGAAGGTTAATTATAACAAGATGGCGATGGCCTAAACCAAGATGGCGTCGGCCAAAATGCCGAACGCGAGGCTTCAAAATGGTAGTCCACAAACCAATGGGTGACGTCACAGTGACTACGTCCCAGTCAGTTTTTTGTGGGCTGTCTAGATCAGAAAACATGTGATTGAACAAACCATTCAGATTTGGCTCCCCTTCCTATGTCACATGCAGGCTCATTAGAATATATCGGCCACAGCTTGAGAACTGCCTTTACAAAGGTGCACCATATTATTCACGCAAGCCAATCAGAGCAGACTGGGCTAAAACGGAGCGTTTTCAGACAGAGGGTGAATACAGGTATATTCAGACAGACAGTATGAGAAAAATGATGTGATTTTTTAACATTAAAGCATGTAAACATGTTCTAGTAGAAACCCAAAATACAAGTAAAGAAGCTGAAAATGAGCATATGTCCCGTTTAATGAAGAACTTTTTAATGAATCTACTTTCTTTTCAGCTACATTTTTGAAAATAAAAGATAGTTTTGAGTCATTTTTTAAGCAAAAATGCCAAATATGCGCTGCTTCCAGCTCCTCAAATATAAGAATTTGCTGCCTGTCTGTATCATATATGATAGAAAATCAAATCATTTTTTTGGTTATGGACTGTTGATCACATAAAACAAGCAATTCTAGGTTGTCACTCTGGGCTTTGGGAAGTCGTGATGACCGTTTTTCACTCCTTTTATCCACAACACAACATTTCTTAGACTAAACAATTAATCAAGGGTATAAACTGCAGATTAATTGACGAAAATAATAATAATGACAATACCAGTTAAGTGTAGTGGACAAAACATTAAACAAACTGTTTAAATGTTTATTTTTTAATATGTAGCAGTTTTGAATGTTGAATGCAGCAGGCTTGCTTCATGTTTTTCTTTTATTCACCAGAGATGCTTTACTTTTTTAGAATATAAATTATAACAATTGATATTAGTGCAACTAACAATTATTTTCATTATTGACTAATCGTCTGATAACCGTTTGGCCTATAAAACGAAAAAAAAAAACAAGCAATAAGAAGATGTCCCATTGGGCCGTGGGAACTTGTGACAGGCATTTTTCATTCTTTTCTGATGTTTTATAGACAATTATGGGGCAATTGCTAATAATGTAACAGTCTTAGCTGTGTCAGTTACACAATAGTAGTGTATCTATCTAATGTTTGCCAACATTAGCTAACATTAGCTATGATAAGCTACTGCTCACACCAGTCCAAGTGAGGCAGCTGGGATCAACTTTTCGATTAAAGGAACAGTGTGTTGCATTTCGAGGGATCTATTAGCAGAAGTGGAATATAATATTTATAACTGTGTTTTCATTAGTGTATAATCATCTGAAACTAAGAATCGTTGTGTTTTCGTTAGCTTAGAATGAGTCCTTCATATCTACATAGGGAGCGGGTCCTCTTCACGGAGTCTGCCGTGTTGCTCGGCCATATTTCTACAGTAGTCCAGAACGAACAAACCAAAAACTGGCTCTAGAGAGAGGGCCTTTTATGTTACCTGAAGGCCACTGTAGTTCTCTGACACGCTTGTGAAGCTGCGGTAACGTGAGCCACAGAGTGCAAAACCGTGGTACCGCCACGTTATCACAGACTTGGAAAGGGAGGAGTGAGCGGAGGGGTACTCAGTTGGTTACAATCTGCAACCACACCACTAGATGCCCCCAGATTATGCACACTACACCAGTATTTCAACATGTTTGTATTCCCTAAACTAAGATATCAAAAAAGTATTGTTTTGGTATCGAAGTGGAGGTATCGTATTGGCACCAATATCAAACGTTTTGAAACAATACCCAGCCCTACTTGGACATTGTCCCTATTTGTGCCATGAATTAAAGCATAAATGACTTTGAATATATCCTTTTATTTTGGAGTTTTGTATATTCATTATTTCTTATAAAGTTATATTTTTCCTTTTAAGTGATTTAAATGAAACTAGTGCTAAATGGTAAGAATTTAAACATGTACACCACAGTCTTGGAAAGGGAGGAGTGAGTGGAGGGTACTCAGTTGGTTGCAATCTGCAACCACACCACTAGATGTCACCAAACTCTATACACTGTACCTTTAATTGACTAATTGCACTACTTTATTTTATTAAAAAGGCATTTCAACTTCCTTTGTATCAACAACATTTTTAGATTTTAAGTTAAGTTTAGGATTTAGTTGATTTAGTTTTGGCTGAAACACTTCAGGGCTTCAACTAACAATTATTTTCACTATTGATTAATCTGCCGATTACTTTCTTGATTAATTCTTTGGTCTTCAAAAGGTCATGAAACAGTGAGAAATATAAATTGCATTTTCCAAGTCCAAGTTGACATCATTAAAATTGCTTGTTTTGTATAACCAACAGTCCAAAACTCAAAGACTGATCAGTTTATAATCCATGACAAAGAAAAACTGCAAATCCTCACATTTGAGAAACTGCGTGTTTGTTTTTTTTACTGCAAAAATGACTTTAAATAATGAATTAATTATCAAAATAGTTGCAGATTCATTTTCTGTCTTTATCATCTAATCGATTAATCAACTACTTCATACTGTCACTGTGACATGTGTGTATGTTTTAATGTTATAATGAACTTCCAGATGAGCCAAAGATCATTTTCAACCGTGCTGAACAATAAAGTTTTATTCTATTCTAATCCATTCTATCCTATTCTGGTCTAATCATTTCACGTCCGGATTACGAAGTGGATACTGAGCCATAATCTACAGACGGTGTAGAAGCCTGCAGGAGAGTCTTGTAGTTTCTGTCATTAGTACATCAGGCTCCTTTAAGGGAGGGATATTTGAATCCTTCCCAACTCCTGACTTTCCGTCTTTGATGTGTCGAGGCTCATGAACTTTGGGGATCTAGCAGCGGTATTGGAATGAGCTCCGCATACTCAGTCCGTTTGTAGCCCGGTGAAACCTCTTGACTCCTCACAACCTGATTTGGGATCAAGTCATCCCCTCTGCTGGACTCTCTGTGACACTACAATCAGCTGTGCTTTACACTGATACCCCAAATCAAATCAAATACATCCTCAGAAACAAGCACGTGGAGGTAAATTAAAACTGCCTACATCAAACCAGCTGATCTAAATGAGACATTGTGACTCACAGCATCCCTGCAGTAACACCATGAAGCTCAGTGAGATGTTTTGTCTTAAATAACACCAAACCTCTATCTCAGTGTTCTGCACGTGCTTGACCTGAAAGCATTAATTTAAAAGAAACTGGGCTGTGTTGTGATTTTGATTCCATTTTCAAGCATTTTGCTGCTCTCTACTGGGTCAAAACAGCAACTGAACCTGAGGAGGCAGCTCTCTGGATGAAGATGCAGAGCAGAGACATTCACGTACTGGATGCAAGGATAATAAATGTAGAACTACAAATGTCGTTTTGTAGCTATAGTTCAAAAGAGGAACCTTGATTCCCCACCAATAGCTTAAACCTGAGAAAAATATAGGTGCTGCACCAAACCGACAAAACAATGCAGAGACACCTGTTCTTTTATCCTCAACCCCCTTACAGCTGACTTTAGAGCACAACATGGCCTACATTTCCCATAGAAGCTGCAGCTCATCCCTCCCACTGACAACCAGTGTGATAATCAGCCTGTGACTGTGATGGACCAATGCATGATGTAGCCTACAATGCATGCATAAATAAGGGGAAAAAGGAAGCCAACAAATGGCTCCGGGAGCTTCTTTTTTTTTCTTACCTGCCGTTTGATGAAGCTGGATGTTGTGTCAGAAGACGTGCTGCCATCCGAGCGTTTGAAGCGGCTCTTGCGTTTAGGCAACTTCCTGGGCAGCTGTGATGAAAGAGACATACACAAGTGAGGGAATAAAGAAAGACAGATATACAGATAGCGTGAAAACAGCTTGCACTATGCTGATTTTTTAAGGCTTTTCCTTTACAATTCTGACAAAATAAAAGCCTTCATTTAGTGAAAACTGGTGCACCATAGCAGCCTTTGCCAATACCACATATATTTTTCTAAATGAATCCAGATCCACATAATGCTCCTGTGTAATGCAGGAGTAGATTTTTTCCCCAGGCCTCTTGTAACACACAGTCCATTAATAAGAAAGCGTGGATGTTGCAGTGAGCATGCTGACAGGCCCTGTAGAGTCAGGCTACAGGTGAGTCAGAGTAATGGTCTTGCCTGTACCTTTATACACCAATACAATTCAGCATATATTATTGATGTGTGCTGGTATTCCTACATTACTTTAAGGAAATGCGTTGAAATTAATAATAAAAAAAAAGGCCATATCCAAATGGACGTTGCAGTGAGCATACTGACAGGCCCTGTAGATTCAGGCTACAGGTGAGTCAGAGTCATGGTCTTGCCTGCACCTTTATACACCAATATACAGCCATACAATTCAGCATGTATTCATGATACTGGTGTGTGCTGGTATTCCTACATTAGTTCAAGGAAATGCATTTAAATTAATAAAATAAAACCAAGTCAGTGAGTCAGAGTCATGGTTTGCCTGCACCTTTATACACCAATACAATGCATGCACATATTACTGATGTGTGCTGATATTCCTACATTAGTTATCAAGGAAATGCATTGAAATAATACATTTAAAAAAGGCCATATCAAGCAGAGTCAAGCAGCAAATGTATCAAATGGATGTTGCAGGCCCTGTAGATTCAGGCTACAGGTGAGTCAGAGTCATGGTCTTGCCTGCACCTTTTATACACCAATACAATTCAGAATATATTATTATTATACTGATGTGTGCTGGTATTCCTACATTAGTTGCATAAGGAAATGCATTGAAATTAATAATAAAAAAGGCCATATCAGAGTCAAGCAGCAAATGTATCAACATGTAAGGATTTTTTATCCTGTGTGTGTGTATGAGAAGCATAATAACCATATGTGTGAGCCCACTTAATGATCTGGCTTTTCACCGATCAAGCATCAATCTGCAGTTTCAGTGAAGACGGAGGTGAAAAAAATATATAAATAAATAAATAAAAAAGTAGCTCTCTGCCAAACGCCTCAATCTCTCAACAACAAGTAGCACAAGACATTAGCTATTTTCTCTTCTCCACTTAACTCGTTAGATGTAGAATAATAAAAGGATAGTGTGTGTGGTGTATTTACCTGAAAATAGTGCGACTGAGAGCCTGTTTCCACAGCAGACAGAGGGTCTACAGGCGATTTGGACATTTTGAGTTGCACCATCTATTGAGAGCGCAGCGAGGCGGGCTGCACACAGCAGACATGGGTTATTGGTTACTGGAGGAGACAAGAGACACGAAATACATCTTAACATGCAGGAAAACACAGCCGGGGAAGCGGCATGAAGGGAGGAAAATATAGAGGAAAAAAAAAACGATTAATATCCGAGTTTAGCTGAACAAAATGTGTGTTATAAGCATCAACATCGAGGGGGGTAAAAATGTAAAAAGCGAGCAGGAAAAAATGGTCCGTACTAAGTGTGAAGCTCTGATGGGGGTGTCGAGGTTGGATTAGCTGAAACAAACATCACTTCAAAAGAGGATACAGGTGTATAGTTTTAATATTTATGTTTTTAGAGGTGTGTTGGTTTGTATAAACACTGTATTCCCTCTCGTCTGTGTGCCATATTTGTTTGTTAAAAGAGGATTTAAAACAGTAAACCACAGTCAAATATAATGTGGAATCTTCAAAGAGAGGATCTTTAAATTCATAATACAGGGGAGATATAGGCCTCTATACTGTACACACATAATACAGTAAAATATTAGTATAAATAGTAATATCACAGTGTAAAAATTCGTATTGTAAAAGTACTTATTAGAAGTAAGAGTACTAATTTACCATGATTTATGTTTATTTATTTTATTTTATTTATTTATTTATTTATCCCTTTTTTTACTATGATTATTTTATTTTATTTGTATATTTGTCTGTACTTATTTATTTATTTATATTCATTTTTGTACATTTTTTGAGTGCCCTCGGATGCATCAAGTTGTAAGATAGGCCTAAACTGTACACAAATAATACAGTAATACAAAAAATATTCACATAAAATATAACATAAAATCATTAAACACTTTCCTTTTAACAAGTAAAAAAGTAGTAATATCACAGTGTAAAAAATCTTATTGTAAAAGTACTTAGAAGTACTCAATGCAGAAAAATGCCCCCTGTGATTAGTGTTATATCATTAGATTATTATTCTTCATGCATGATTTTATTGTTGTAGTTGTTTGAGGTGAAGCTATTTTTGTTAACAATGTTTTTATATGACTGCAACTGATGATTATTTTCATTATGGATTGATCCACTGATTATTTTCTAGAGATGAGTCAATTGTTTGGCTGTAAATTATCTGAAAATAGAGAAAAATGCCCATCACAAGTACTCATAGCCCAAAGTGACAGTAATCTTGTTTAATTAAAAGTATACAGCCTACATACATCAAAATATATACTCAGAAGTAAAAGTACCCATTATGCAATTGATACATCAATTTGTAAGCATCATTAATAATTGCAGCTGGTAAAGCTGGGGCTTTATACACTGCTGGGTAGCTTAATCCATAATAATATATCATAACGTATTAGTTGGTTTCTATTTTATATTAACGATCTGCAAAGTTACTAGTAATGCTGCAGTAGTAGTAGTGCAGTAAAAATTACAATATTTGCCTCCAAAATATAGAATAGTAGAAGTGTAAAATAACATAAAATGAAAATACTCAAGCAAAGTACCTCAAAATTGTGCTTAGGCCTAAGTACAGTACAGTTGGGAATGTTAGTTGTATATGTTGATGATATAGACTAGAAAAAACGAGCACATATCTTCAATTAATCACAGCAAAGCATTCTTGTGTAGACATATTTAAAGGCTCTGCACACCCACACAACGGGTGTTTTTTTATTATTATTTTGGCTGATTAGACCTTGATTGTGTGATCCAAACCCTATGAACTACTGTAATAACAATGATAATTTTGTAAAATGTCAGTAACAGGTGCAACAAAACTAACAGCAGACAGAGGGAGCTGTTAATCATGAACTGTGTGATCTGCACTCCCACACAGTCTTGATGAGAAGAGGTCTAACATAACAGATGTTGTGTCGAATACCGTTTCCCATCGATATGTGTTTCCCCCGCATACCTAAACCTCAACCAACCCTTATCCTTAACCTGAACTACCGAGAGGGGCGCTATCATTTTAACAGGAGGGAAACAATATTCGATGAGGGAACAGACTTCTTCTTCATAACATCTGTTAGTGAAAACAGCTGTGCAGGAGCTTTAGGAACTTAGTTGTCCTGCATAAATCAGAAAATTATTACAGACAGAAAGTAAGCGACTACCTAGGTCAGGGGTCAGCAACCTTTACTATCAAAAGAGCCATTTAAGGCAAAAACAAAAACAAAAAAATCTGTCTGGATCCGCAAAACATTTGAACATTGTGATGAAGGTAACACAGTTTATAGTCTAAGTATATAGTATATAAGTCTAATGCAGTGAAGGAGTATTAGGGCCACATTGAGGGAAACAAATCTGAGATTTCCAGAATAAAGTCATAATATTACAAGAATAAAGTCATAATTTTACGAGAAAAAAAGTCGTAATATTAGGAGAAAAAAAGTCATAGGTTTCGAGAAAAAAAGTTGTAATATTACGATAATAAAATCATAACTTAATGAAAAGAAAGGTCATAATATTACGAGTATAAAGTCATAGGTTTACTAGAAAAAAAGTCAGAATATTAAGAGAATAAAGTCATAACTTTGCGAAAAAAAAGAAAATAACACGTAAAATTACTACTTTATAATATTGTGACTTTATTCTCATAAACCTATGACTTTATTCTTGAAATCTCAGATTTATTTTTTTTCCTCAATGTGGCCCTAATACTCCTTCGTACCATAGACCTACAACAATGATAGATAAAAATAAAAACATAAACAAAAAACAGTTATTCATTTCCATGTTTATAGATCCACAGGGAGCCACTGGAGAGGAGATAAAGAGCTGCATGTGGCTCCGGAGCCGCAGGTTGCTGACCTCTGACCTAACACTAGGTGTTTTGAGACCATTCAGCAGGTGACCGGAACCATGATGGAAAATGTTGCTCTGTGTCTGTTGGATGTACGTTTTAGGCAGTTAGCTATCTGCTGACATGTTAGCAATTAGCATGACAACTTTTAAGGCTATAATATGTCAGGAGCATGTCTGTCCCTAGTGTGCAAACATGTATCAGTTCAGCTTTAGCCTATTTTAGCAGCAAGACAATAAGCAGTTAGGCTTTGTTTAAGTGGAAAAATACAACTTAGACCAACTCCTAAATAAATGGTATTATTTACTTGTCTGTTAGCTAGCAAACACGACCGATGTTGGTAAACTATCTGCTCTTCAAACTACATCTGGTTTTTCCATTTCTTCACCTATAAAATATACATGTAAGTTAGAGTTGTTGTTGTTGCTGCTTAGTGTTGTAACATTAGTTTTGAGATGCTAGCTGTCTCTCCCTGCTTCCAGTCTTTATGCTAACTAACAAGGCTAAGTTAGGCTACACACATCACAGACCTGCTGCAATATTAATAGTTTGTATGGTATTTAAGTAATGTTACATTTTCTCAAATCTCTGAGTCTTCCTTCAGTTGTTAATGGTATTTACCATGGGTTGTATGGTAATTACCCAGTGGTGGAAGAAGTTTTCAGATTTTTAAAGGTCCCATATCGTGCTCATTTTCAGGTTCATACTTGTATTTTGTGTTTCTACTAGAACATGTTTGCATGCTGTAATGTTAAAAAAAAACTTTATTTTCCTCATACTGTCAGCCTGAATATACCTGTATTTACCCTCTGTCTGAAACGCTCCATTTTAGAGCATTTCGATGGAATTGCAACAGAATTGCGTTACTAGGCAACAGCTTGGCTCCATGTTTACTTCCTGTCAGCTGATGACATTCACATACACTGCAACAGGAAATAAACTGGGACACATTTTTTCGTTTAAATCTGTGTAAAGGGTGTAAATAATGTAGATTTGTGACATCACAAAGGGACAGAAATCCTGACAGCTTGTTTCAAATGCAGAGTTTGTGAATACCGGCTGTGTGTATTTCCCTGTGGATTGAGTGGTTTCGATACTTTCACAGTATTTATATGGACTTAAGCCTGCTTTATAATGAAAAAATAACATGAAAATCACACTTTTTTATAATATGGGACCTTTAACAGTTACTCACTTACTTACTTACTTACTTACTTACTTACTTACTTACTTACTTGTAAGTAAAAGTACAAAAGCATTAGCATCTAAATATATGTTACTTAAAGTAACGTTACCAAACGTAAAGGTAGGCAGACTCATTATGCAGATTTCCCCATTTCAGAATAATATATATTATTATATTATTGATGCATTCATTTATACATAATTTGAATGTTGGAGCTGCAAGGTGGAGCTAATTTTGATTACTTTACTAGCTTGTGAATTTCCTTCCCAGGGAATCAATAAAGTTGTATATTGACCTATAATAATATATCATCATTTATTTGTTGATTATATTAATTTGAATCTGCAAAAGTAACTAGTAACTAAAGTTATAAAATAAATGTAGTTGAGTTAAAAGGTACAATATCTACCTCTGAAATGTAATGGATTAGAAGTATAAAGTAGCAGAAAATAGAAACCTCAAAATTGACTTAAGTACAGTGCTTAAGCAAATGCAACTAGCTACTTTCCACCTCTGTATTTACCCTTCCTCGACACCTACTGTACATTGTTTTGTATATTTTGGTATACACCATAGACTGTATAGCTACACCTGAAACTCTACGCCAGACTATAGTAGTACACACTATAGTTGTATCTGACTGGCTTCCATAATATGTTTTTAAAGATAATTTTTTGGCCATATGCACAGAGCTATTTGTTTGCTTTGTGAATTGTTATGGCCACATGTAGTGATCAGCACTGGGAGACAGCCAGTGCTTCTGTTGAGGCCTCCAGTTCCAAGTGCATCTTTGTTTTTTTGTTTTTGTTTTTATCTGTACTGCTTTAGCCTTGTGAGCCTCTGACCAAGTGGTCAGCATCAGCCTCTACCTGTCCAGATTGCTGCTTTCTGTGATTTCTACATTGCTTGGTCTACTTCTACTTCAGTGGTTCATTGGATTTTCTGTTGTTGTGTCTACCTCCTGTATGCTAGCCTGGTAATCAGACTGAACTGCCACTCTGTTCTGTTCATTCAGCCTTGCATCAAGTTCATTTCAGCTGTTTTACTCAACAAATTGGAGATGTGAGAGACATATACACATATACATATACATATACATATACACTATACACGTATACACGTATACACATACACATACACATATACACACATACACTAGTATATTTTGCTGGTAATATGTATGTATTTTTACACTGTGGAATTGTTAAGTAAAGGATGTGAGTACTTCTTCCACCGCTGCTGTGTGTCACAGTCAGCCTTTTACAAGGTTTACAAACTCTATTCAGTAAATAAGAATGAAGGTGTAATGTGACTTCTCCTCCTCCACATCACTGTTTTCCCCTCTGGGACTCCTGCTGGAGATCTCAGCTGGTGGTGTTTGGCCGCCGGGCTGCTGCAGAGACTCGGCTGCACCGCTAGAGGGAGTACCGAGTTACTGAGAGTGGGAATGAGAGAAGTGGTGTGAGCAGCTGGGCCGAGGAGAGCTTCGTCAAACCAGACACAGTTAAACAGCATCATACCGGAAGTCTGATTTCAAAATAAAAGCTGAAAATTACTTGCTCCTCACAAGAGAAAATATTGTGTTTGGTATTAACATTAACGTGTTTGGCATTAAGAGTGACTTGAGATTGAACAATCTGATAGTGGTGGCACATATTTTTCATCCATGCATCCAAATGAAGGAAAATGAAACCCCTATTTTCTGTTTTCAAAAGGGACCTTGTGGATAATCATCTCAGTGCCTTAAGACTAATGAAAGGACAACATGCAAAGTCTCTCCTCAGAGCTTATGAAAAACTGAACATATATGCTGATGACCCATAGAGTTACTATGGAAGAGTGCAGTCTTATTATTATTATTATTTATTTATGCATTTTTTTTGTGACTTTAATTATTTTCTACCCTCTTTTATTTTTGTTATTATA
>CAKALG010039492.1:0-12782 GCA_916700815.1 Helicolenus hilgendorfi
GGTCTCCTCTGCTCTCTTCGGCCGCTGTCGGGAGGCTGAAGCAGAAAAAGCCAACACTAGGATCAGCATTGATTCATGGAGAGACCTTCATCTGGTCAGCTAACATTACTGCCAAGCAGGTGAAATATAGAGTGATATTGTGGTTTTAGCTAACGTGTGTCGCCTCACTGTTTTGAGCGATGCTCGTTCATGTCTATTTAGAGCGAGCAAGTGCGAGCCCAACGCTGACTTTCGCTGACTTAACGGCTACAGGTGTCGCTGTTAACAAGCATTTCTGATTCTTACAAACAATCCCTTTAATAAAGTACCCTAATATATGGTTATATATTATATACATTTTCTTTTTACAAATCCAGGATAGCAAAAGATTCATAAAATTAAAACTATTTACCATCATTCTGGCTTCCAGTGTGATCCAACAAGGGGGAAGACACACCCTTCTCCAAAATGGACGACTCCTGATGAACTTCTCTGCCTTCCCATCAAACAGTCTTCCAAACTCTATATCTAGCTGATATAGGAAACAGCAATAACACGTACATGTGTTAATTATATCTAAAATTACTATTTTCATGTTACATTATTAACCATTTCCAAGTCCCACTTCAACTTCAAAGTTCATATCAGTGAATACCTGAGATAAGTAAATGTGAGTCTTACCAGGTCTTTATAGATGGATACAAGCACCGGCTTAGCCAGTAGTACAGGGTCCGGTGGTGGATGAGGGTCATCTGCAGACAGCTCTGTTTAGGCTACGGCAGAGGAAAAAGGAAAGAGTTTCAATACAAAATGTAATGACAAACTTCAAAAGTCACTTTTCTCCACATGAAAACTAATAACATATTTGGAAAATAATGTAATTTGTAACATACAGGGCATAGGCCTTTTTCATGGTGGCCGTTTAGGGTAAACGCAGACAACAAGAAGGATATTACCACCACTGCAAACATAAACATTGTAATTTATCCCTATTTTTATTTATAAGTAAGTGTATTCCAGATGCTTTAGAATGATAATTCAAATATATATTTAACATTAGAATCTGGGCTTTAAACTCAGACCCAAACAGCAACAGATATGAGACAAAACTAAACTATTGCACAAAGCACCACAGCATTACAATTACAGAGGAAACACTTAACTAGTAACATGTTCAAGTTCTCAAGTTTATAACAAACCGAATGTCATGAAAATAGGTTAAAAATCAATCGAGTTACACAAATGTTGGGGTAACTGCTCCAAAATGGTGGACGGGCAGACGCACGTCAAACAAACAACGGTAACGTTATCTATCAAAGGATCAAAAGCACCGCCACATTTTCCCCATTCCCCACTTCATAAAGATTACATCTTTCATCTGGTTCACTTAAAATATTTTTCACACGGTAATAACACGGTAAATCATTCAAGTGTCGCTATACTAAAGTGACTCTGTTACGGCACAAAATGGCGCCAGGATGCTAACGTTAGCTTAGCCAAGGTTAGCTCCGTTTACTGAGCTTAAAACTTAAATTTTCTGCAATGCTAAACGAAGACAACTTCCACCGCCAACAGCTCTACTACTACAGATCGTAACCGTTTGTGTTGTTAAGTGTCAGCTGCTAAAAACAAAAATATACAAACTTAGAGCAGTCTCACCTACGCTCAATGATAAGCGACGTAACTTCACAGTATCAGGCCTCTTTGACGTTGACGTAGTGACGTCAGATAGCGGTCACTATAGCCATCAAACCATGAGGTGACCGGCAGCAACATTTTATTGTTGTAATTTTGTTAGTGATATTGACTGGAAGATGGTTTGGTCCCTACCGCAGAAGTTCCTTCTAACAAATAAGGTAAACGAGGTGTCATTGTGTTGATCTGTGTTGATCCACAGATTCTATCCAGTGAAACATTTCTTGGAGAAGTTAAAGAGTGACATAGATGTAAGTTGTTCCTTCTATGAATCACATCCTGAAACTTGCTCTCATTTATTCTGGTCCTGTAAATATACATGTGAATTGTGGAAAGATGTCAACAATTTTAGAATTGTTAACATTTTCTCAGATATTGCACTGAGTTATAGAGGTATAGATTATATTTGGTATTTGGTTGCTATGATTACCGTGACAAAGACAGTAATGCATCTTTTCTTATTAATTTAATTTTAATTCTCACGAGTTCCACATTCACAAGTGTAAATTTACCCAAAAAAAGCCTAATTTCTTTGTATTTATGAAAGAAATGGAATTATATCCGTCAACAATTTCTTCCTCACATAACAAAAAAGCAATGAAAACAATGCATGTATGCAATATCTTTAATGTTTTTAAGTGAAATTATTGTCATACTCTCCCGTGGTCTTTTTTATTATTATCTACTTATTTATTTATTTCTATTGTGTGTTTTTTTATTTTATGTTTGTTTTGTTTCATTTCTGTTTTCCTTTTATGTTTGGCACAGCTCATTGTTCATGTTTTCGCTATGCTTCTTTTGTATGTAAATGTTTTTAATGTTTTCTGTTGTTACTATGTATACTGTAATTTTTAAATAAAAAAAAATAAAAAAAATTCTTCACTGGCATCAGCTACTGATGCACTACGCCCTCTGCTGACCATGCCATGCTTAGCAGGAATACACATAACCACACATACAACTACCTCATAGAGAATAATACAGGTAAGTGACACAGCATACCTCATGTTTTTGAGACCTTAGCTTTCACTGAATGCAATAATGTTCAAAATATGTTCAAAAATTAGGGGAGCTAATATTTCTTTGTCAGTTAGCACACCCAGTGCCACACATGCAACACATTATTTGCAGAAATTGACACAAAATGTGTTATTTTGCTATCTACACATTAATTGTGTCAAGAAATGACACATCTTTATTAAGAGTGTAATATCGGCGAAACGTTTAAAAAATGCAGAGTGAAATGTTGCAAATATTCAGAATTCTGCTAACCACAGCCAACTACTCACGGCTGCGGTTAGCAGGCGGCTAAATATTTGCAACATTTTACTCTCCATCTCTGAAACGTTTCGTCGATATTTTAACTCACTAGAGCCTCGAATCATAGTTTGCATTCTCAGATGTATGTGATATCTGGATTCTGGCACCCAAACAACACAGCAAGAAAACATTTTCAATGTGTAACCTTTTGTCCTCTGGTTGTGTTAGCCTCAAGTCAAGGCCTATTGCAAGAGACTGGTACACAGGTTTTGGGAAATGGGGTATGACACATGCGCAGTAAAATCTCATCTACACACGCCGAAATTGAGCCAACAGCACCGCAGCTCCAGTTCCACTGCGCATATGTCATACCCCAGCGCTCAAAAACCGTGTACAAGCCTCTTTCAATAGGTCTTGCCTCAGTCTTTCCTGTTTTTCCTCCAGCTAACACCATGACGTAGTCGTGATGTCACACAAAATGGTCTTTAAAAACATTTTTGTTTAAAACGTCATCTGTAGTTCAAATTAATTTCTGACATCATCAACATTCTAGAATGATAATTGTTAGTTGGCTGTGATCTCACAAACACATTTCGTGTGCTTGGGAGATCACAGCCAATAGACTAATGTGGACTGTAGACATATACTGTATGTGTGCTCTGGACAACTGGACAAGAAGCAACTTTTGGACCAAACTTCTCCACTGAAATCCAGCTGAAATCACTCTAACAACTGAACTGATCAGAAGAACCTCTGTAGGTGATAACAGGTAAGCCACTATTTTATTTTCTCTCTGAGTCTCTGGGGTCAAGTGAATCTGTAACTTTTGGGCTGGGCGATATTAATTGTAAATGAGAATTGGTTCTCAATTGATTTTATCTGGTTAAATACAGGTCAAATAAATAAATAAATAAATATGGCCAAAATCTTCTATCCCAATATAGGTGATTTAATATCTCAATAACGATATATATCACGATAAAGCACATTTTAGGGTAATTCAAGAAATAAATAGTCTATATATAAAGCCTATTTTTTGTATACTCCTGTGTAAATTAAATACTTGAAAAGTACTGAGTATTTTTTCAGGTAACACTTTATAATAACCATCATTTATAAATGGTAAATTGGCAGTTAATTAAACTTAATAATTGTTTTACTGTTAAAAAGCAATGAAATGATAATTAATGTTTACTAATTATTAGTAATGCTATAATTTCTTCCTTCTGATTAAATTAGTAAAGTATTTATTAACAGTTTATTGTTGCACACATAACATTTTATATAAAGTACTATATTCGTTAATGATTAGCAATTTATTTGTAAACTTTTAAGAATTGGTTTGTAAAATATCTTTAAACATTACATAGATAGATGGGCCAGAAACCAATTATTAACCATTGACAAAGTATTAACTATCTATCTAAATAATATTTATAGATGCTTTACAAAGTATTATTAACCATTTAACAAGGTATTATAATCATCAGTTGCAGCTTTATAATAGCCATTCAAATAATGTTTATAGAAGATTTAAAAAACAATTATTCACCATTAACAAAGTGTTACAAATATTTGGTCCATCTATCTGCAATGTTTAGAGATGTTTTTAAAAAACAATTTCTTCAAGGTTTACAAATAATTTCATAATCATTAACAAATACTTAATATAGTATATGAATGTTATAATGTGTGCAACAATAAACTGTTAAAATAACACCAGTATTAATAACTAATATTTACACATTAGTAAATATTAATAATAATGTCATGGTTTGTTAACAGTAAAATAACTATTAACTCAATTTTAATTAACTATCAATTTACCATTTATAAATGATGGTTATAAAGTGTTACCCAATAGTTTGATTTAAGTACGCTGGGGTATTCCCAAGAGCAGAATTTTTATCGATTCAGATTTTCTGAGAAATTGAAGTTAGTATGTGCTCGTTATTATCCGTTTAGACAACGTAATTGTAAATCATGATATATCAATGCATGATTTAATCACGATACGATTCCATTTAAAGACGTTGGATTATCATATTGAATTATCGCTCAGCCCTCCTTAGTGGAAAGACGAGTGAAATATACAACATTAGTATCTTAGTGTATATTTATAACTGAAGTCTTTTAATTAACACGAAGTCATGGGGGAAGGAACATCAGGTGGCTTCTTGTAAATTACCTCTATAATTAGATATACTTAGATTAATTGTTCACCTGAATTCAAATTGTTCTTTGGTGGCAATCAAAACAAGCTGGAAAAGTCTTTGTCTGTGCAAACACTGGGTAAGCTTTAAAATACTAATTAAAACACTTATTGAGGCAGGCAAACATTAAGTTATGGCCATTGGAAATAACATATTCACACTTTGCTTTCAGCTTTATTTGCAGAAATGGCAACTTACATCAGGACATCAATGTTAGACAACTACGAAATCCTTGATGTCCTGGGAGAGGGAAGCTACGGAAGGGTCATAGGATGTTACAAACGGGACACCGACGAAGTTGTGGCTGTGAAATTCTTAAAAAAAACAAGTTTTTCAAAGCACCTCGACCGAAGGGAGGTGAGCTACTTTTTGATGATCTTTTTTTCTTTTTTTTTACTAATGACATTGCTTGAGTCATTATGAATATGTGCAATCACATAAACTGTTGATGACTGTTTCAAACTTGTCATTTATCCCCAGATGTTCATCTTGGAAAAGCTCCGATGTTTGGACCCTGATAAGTCCAGGATCGTCAAATGCCTTGACTGGTACCACGGGAAAAAAACAGCCTACATGGTGTTTGAGATGCTGGACATCAGCCTCCATTGCTTGATGTCTCGGAGAAAATGGGCTCCTTTGCCATTGGATGGCATAAGGACCATCATCAAAGATGTAAGTATACCAGATGGTAGATAGAATTTGAAGCTGTATTGGGTTTCCACACTGGCACATTCTTATTTACATATATTCTCTGACTGACTTCACTTGCAGTTGGCCACAGCATTAGCTGCCATGAGGAGTGTCGGTCTGATCCATACAGATGTGAAGATGGACAACATCATGCTGGTGGATCACGAGACGCAGCCATTCAGGGTGAAGCTCATTGACTTTGGCTTGGCTCTGCAGAAATCCGAAACCTGGCAAGGACAAGTTGTTCAGCCTTTGCTGCACAGGTGAGACCTTTGTATTAGAATTGCTTGGATTCAAGTTTCCTGCCATTTTTTGATATTAATGTACATCACTCTGCTGGAATGTATTTCTAATATTTTCTTCTGTATGTAGTATTTTCCCTTAGAAGGTTTTTTCATTGCTCTTTCTAGAAAGAATGAAACTTGATACCTTAGTTTGGTGCACTCCCAAACTCTTGTCAGAGCTGGAGTCCTTTCAAGTAAACAAAATAATTGTCATAATTTCTTGGCCAAATTTGTTTTACTGTACACCACAGTGCTATATAGCTATTGAGCTTGGAATATGGTCAGAAAACCCCAATATCCCCGGTATCATGTTTCAGCTTTTTAGATAAAGAAACATTTTGCCAAGCCTCGTTGAACAGAGTTGCTTGAAAAGCTTTCTATAAGCACGAGAGAAATCGTTGAATTCAAGGGCCCATGTGGCATCCTTATATTGATACTGTGCACTCTTATTTTGGGGCAATTTATGCAATGGCCAGAGTTGTATTTTTATGCTTTTAAACATGACAGTGTTCTTCATTTTATGTGTTGCTGTTCTTCCACATGCAGGTCTCCTGAAGTCATTCTGGGCTACCCATTCTCTGAGGCCATTGACGTCTGGGCTCTCGGCACAATAATGGCCAAGCTCTCCCTCGGCTTTTCACTTTTCCCGGGGGTTCATGGGTATGATGTGGTAAGTATTATTGCTGGTTCATTTCTATATCTTTCTTAATGTATGTAGTAATATTTCTTTTGACATATACTAATATTAAAAGGTTCGTCATTTTTAATACGTTGGCTTCTTTAAGTGGAGTCGCACCAAACAAAGTGCTAAGAAGACAACTACTCTACAGATAGTGGCTCTGCAAGACTGTGCTTAAGCACATTGCTGCTTTGAGCTAAATGCTAAAATGCTAATGCTTAGCAGGTTTAATGTTTACTATGTTCACCATCTTAGTTAGCGTGTTAGCATGCTAATATTTGCTAACTAGCAAATCCGGTCAATCCGGTAGTTGTTGAGACATTTCCCTCAAAGACATAAATGTCAGTCTCATGGTGGCGCTAGAGGAAAAGTTAGAGGATCACCAAAGCCGGTAGTGTTCATAGTTTGGGCGGATGTCTACAATAAATTTCATGTTAATCACTCATGTTGAGATATTTCAGACAGGACTAAAGTGGAGGACCGACCGACTGACCGACAGACCAACTGACCGTCAGACAGCCCACCCAACATTGCAATCCCTAAGCCATCGAGCATGGCGTAACATTTATAGAGCAGTCAATAATGATTTATTTCTGTGTTTTGTTTCCAGCTGCGTTACATCATCGATGTTCTGGGTGAAGTTCCGAAGAAACTTCTGAAGGGTGGGAGATGGACGAAGTTCTACTATCATGGATCACCCAATTTCTTCATGAACACGGAATGGACAATTAAGGTATAGTATCACAACCTCCTTTAACTTCACTAGCCAAACATGAACTATCCTGTATAAGAACATTTTCCGTTAGTATAAAAGTGGTAACTCTGATGAAGAGATGAATCAAGTAGATTTTGTCTTCTTTTAGACGCCAGAACAGTTTTCCAAGGAAACCTACCGGAGAACAGAAGAACACAGGGCATACCTGGCTTCCTCTCTGAAAGAGCTGACAGCGGTAGGTTGTCAAGTAGATGCTGCTTGCAGAGGAGCCCACAAAATAAATCTCACAATTTTCATGAGCCAGGAGGGTTATTTTGTCTAATGTTAATTTTTACTCAATTTAGAAGAGCATACTCCGAGGAAACAAGGCAGAAGAGGCTGATAGGAGCGCTTGTTTTGACCTGATAGGCAAAATGCTTCAGATGGATCCCAGGAAGAGGATTACCCCCCAAAAAATCCTGGCACATCCATTCATAACAGGGATCTACGTCAGCAAAAGGTGGTAAGTGTGGCTGTATGATATTAGGCCTCTTCTTGGCACAAAGGTTATCAGACACCGGTAGGCATTGTAGATTATTTTACTGGCTGGTGTAATGTGAATCGTGTGCAATTTGAACATGATAATTAAAGTGTACATTTATCCATTGGCAGCACAATGTCCACAGTCGTTGAGGTCAAAAAGAGCCCTCCAGAGACCAAGGTTGATGTCTGGTACGTGATGATTTATATTTTTGTTTTGGATTGTGTGGTAGTAAGGGCATATTTTTGTACTATCAGTTTGAAACACTTGTTCTCGACTCAGCATGCTTCTGACTCTAAAGGTTTATTTAGCTGTCAGACCCACAACTTAACTGTTTTGGTTCACTCTCATCACTCATAGCATCGTTTTTGACCGCAGCAGGCAGAACTGTACACTACCTGCTCAGTCACACAGTTAGTTGTAGAGTAGAGCAGCTGGTGAACATAGTGGAACATTTAGCTGCTAAGGAGCCCGATATTTCCTCTAGGAGAGTTAAAAGAGAGTAAATATTGGACATACATTCATCAGGTGGACAGAAACACAAGTACAAATGAATGATAATGTTGCTCCATAATGTTGGTTATATTTCTGGGTTTCCGGTGTAGCCAGCGGATATCCAAACCAAGACTTCCTTTTCCGTGCGCTGCTCATTGTTTACTGTCCGATTAGCAACTTCAGACGCGAGACTGGAGCTGAGAGACAACGTGTACGACCGGATTGTTTCACAAGTAGCCAGTTTACAAGCTAATTTTATACCAATAAAAAGCTGAATCATCGTCAAACGATAGCTGGCGGGTTCCCAGATTGCATTTCGGCCAATGGGTTCCGCCTCTTTTGCTCCTCACACGGACTGTTTACCTTCATTCAACCAAAGCCTGCTCGAACGTGATTCGTCAATACTACTCGATTCTACATGTGAATGCAGAATCGATTTATTGAGATTATTGCAGGTTGAGGTAAAAAAAAATTGACACACTTGTACTTAAGTATTTCTATTTTATGCTACTTTATACTTCTATGTCACTACAATTCAGAGGGATACACTTATTTTTATTATGCAAACTCACTGCTAGATGCCGCCAGATCTTACACACTGCACCTTTAACATGTCGTATGAACTTCACAGCTGGACATTTACCGAATGTGGATTTAGCGCAACTTGCTACAATACACAAGTACAAGGAGACTTTTTTTTAGAAGTCCATTTATATTATATACTCATTACCACAACACTTGCAATATGTGAGAATTGGCAGGTAATGGTAACAGTGTCTCAGACGACAAATGGGCAGCATGGCACGAGAACTCGGAGGCCCCCCCTCTCAATCACCTGTAATAGCATTTATTAGGAAATTCCTGCTGTTTGCCAGCAAAATACCCCACAATAGACATATAGCAAATATCCATTCTCCTCATTGAACTATTATAGGTGCTATCAAAAGAAGTAACAGCAGGCACGCCCTTGCCATCAAAAAGATAATGTCCCTATTTCCCTCAAATCTGGACAGGCAATGCTTTTTTGTTCTATTATGGACCAACAATGACTCTGTGCATGTGTGTGTTTATATAGTTCCCAGGCTGTGGAGAAGAAATCCCACTCTCCAAGGGTTGAGGATTCGAACTCTCTAAAGGATGAGAAATGCAACTCTCCAAAGGATGAGGAATACAACTCTCCAAAGGATGAGAAATGCAACTCTCCAAAGGATGAGGAATATAACTCTCCAAAGGATGAGGATGCTGGAGACTCAAAATTGGTCAATAACTCGACTGTTAGCATCCTCTCTAGTAACAAAGACAGCCCACCTGAGGACTTGGACAGGGTGATCATCCCATTGGCTCCTCAAAACAGACCAGAATGCTCTCACACACCTGGTAGGAAATATTCACCTCCACCCCTCGTTCCACTCTCCATTTACAGTAATTCCTTCATGATTCATGACTTCACGATTAAAACACCGACTATACTTGTAATTTGCAGAGGTCTTTCAGCCCAAGACGAAGATGAAGACGAGAATCCGAAGATTCTTGTCCACCTTGAAGAGGAACTTTTTCTGCTGCTTCTCTGCGAACAGCGATGAATGAAGCACTGAGTCCCCCGATAAGAGTCACTGACCGGTGAACGGCTGAGACCAAAGGGGACCATGAGTCACTGACCGGTGAACGGCTGAGACCAAAGGGGACCATGAGTCACTGATCGGTGAACGGCTGAGACCAAAGGGGACCATCAGTCACTGACCGGTGAACGGCTGAGACCAAAGGGGACCATGAGTCACTGACCGGTGAACGGCTGAGACCAAAGGGGACCATAAACGCCTGTCATAGAAGAACTCCTACTCCTACTAAGGTATGCAAACTAGAATGAGTACAACATTACACGTGAAGCTGTATTTGAAAGTTGTGCTGCATTTTTTGACTAATTTAAAAACGTTAATGCCATGTCTATGAATCAACTGTCATTGATGACACCAACATTTCCACAACCTTTTCTCAACAGCCTTCCAAAATATAGTCCAGGAAGAAAGCTACTACCAGAAGCTACACGTCTGTGCCTTGGAGTCACAATAATCAAGGCCTATTGAAGGAGGCTGGGACACGGGCAGACACGGGTCTTGGGGTATAACACACGCACAGTGTAACTGAAGCTGCGGTCGTGCGTTGCGATTGGTTCAATTTCAGCGAGTGCAGACCAGATTTTACTGCGCATGTGTTGTACCCCAAAGATATGACGCGGTGATGACGCGTGACCCAGCCTCCTTCAATAGGCCTTGACAATAATCAGACTGGTTAGCCATTTTTCCTGAAGAACCACTCCACAACCACTCCATCCGACACATATTATCCGTCTGTCCGTCCTGGAAGAGGGATCCCTCCTCTGTTGCTCTTCCTGAGGTTTCTTCCATTTTGACCCTGTCAAAAGGGTTTTTCTGGTTGAGTTTTTCCTCATCCGATGAGAGGGTCGTACTGTAAAGGACAAAGGGTGTCTTTTGCTGTACAGATTGTAAAGCCCCCTGAAACAAGTGATTTGTCTTATGTGGCTATACAAATGAAATTGACTTGAATAAGAGCCTGTGGTTTCGGTAATCGCTGGAGAGTAGAGTGTGGGAGCATTGGCTGGTGGCTGGTGAAAGGCCGCCGATACGATACTTTCACGCTACCTCTTGCTGACAAACTTCAAAGTCAGCTACAACAGCATGGAGTTGAGTGAGGAGTGATAAAGGAAAGGGAAGGCTAGTGGGAGTAGGAGGAATAAACAGGATAAATAAATAAATATCTTTATAAAAATAACCACATGGTAAACCTATTTTTGTAAACGCCTGTGTGCATTAAACTTGACAAATGAAAAGCACAGAGTATTTTTTCATTTTAAGAACTTGAGTGCAAAATAAACATAACAGTTTTAAGTGAAATTATAGAAAAAAATAAAATAAATGTAAGCTATATTGAAATAGAACCGATATATATATATATATATACCGTGTATTTATACCGTGTATTTATACCGTATATATATATATATATATACGGTATATATCGTCATATTGTCCATCTTAGTAGTGATGAGGTTTGAGGAGTAAGGAGGAGTAAAGAAAATGGACTGTTATTTATCAATACAATGTTCACATCCTTTTTGTAAAATAATTAGTGAACTGTTCATCATAACTTTTTTTAAATTTGTGAACAAATATAATGAATGAAACATTATTTAAAAGTTTTGTGAATCTGCTCCTTAGGGCAAACATTTCCAGAAGAATTAAAAGTTCAGACAAAGGCTGTGATATGTGTTAATAATAAAATAATCATTTAATTTGCTGACGCATGTACAGTACGCGGGGAGGAACCCTATCAGTACCCACCAGGTGGCACTGAAACTATACATAAAACAGCATATACATTTAGCAGAATTTCATAATAAAGGTAATTTCTAACTGTGTTACAATAGCAGCAATCTAACAGCACCATAAATTACATGTATATAACCATAATGACACAAAATCAGTATACAGTCTCTTATTCGGATTGTATGCGTTCCTTACACATTTACAGATTAAATAACAAGTACATGTGCACAGTCAAATTGAAACTGCTGTGTGTTGCTGAGTGCTGTTGTTGAAATTGTTGTGTTTTTTTTTTTTGTTCTTCTTCTTTGAGGTATTTATTTGTTTTGTCTTATCTTTTATTTTATTTGCTTTCTTTGTTAGATATGTGAAATACATGAAATGTCATGTCTCTCTTTCTTTGATTCTGTGGAAATTCTGACTAAACATTTCATTGTATAATGTAATTATTAATATTGTTAGTCTGTCTGTGTGTGTACATATGTATATATGTTTATATGTAAAATGCAATAAAAATATTGTTTAAATATTAAATGTTGTTTTATTTGTTTTTACTTATTCATATGTGTATGTATGTATGTATGTATATATGTATATATATGAATACATATGATTTTCCTTTTTCTTCTTTTTTTTACTTATTTATTTTGACTTTCTCCTTTTTCTTCTTTTTT
This sequence comes from Helicolenus hilgendorfi, assembly GCA_916700815.1. NCBI lineage: Eukaryota > Metazoa > Chordata > Actinopteri > Perciformes > Sebastidae > Helicolenus > Helicolenus hilgendorfi. Next base: position 12,546 of record CAKALG010039492.1, read on the forward strand.
TTACTTATTTATTTTGAATTTTCTTCACTGGTATTTGTCACAATCATATATGCTAAGTTTATTCATGCAATTAACTTACGTCGGGGCTGGGAGGGGGTCAATGTGTATTGCTGTCTGTATTGATTGTGTTCTATCGTTTGTGGGGGGAAAAAACTCAATGAATATATTGTTTAAAAAAAAAAAAAACATTTCATTGTATAATTTAATTATTAATATTGTTAGTCTGTCTGTGTGTGT
>CAKALG010039493.1:0-12818 GCA_916700815.1 Helicolenus hilgendorfi
TTACAGTAGGCATGTTGTGCCAAACCACAGCGTAGCAGCTCTGCCACCCTGCCAGGCCAAAACCACAAGCTTCCCCAGAGGCACTGTGGCAGCTGCTGTGACAGCTTCTGCCTCCAACAGTGGGAGGTCAACGTCCCTGAGTTACTCACACACAGAGTTGTGGAATCTGGACCCTGGCGTACACATACTTTACTGGCATACTGTCAGGGTTTCAAATATTGATTTTCCTGCCATGTTGATTAGTAAAACGTAAACATCTGATAGTGTATGAAGCATTCAAGGACATTTTTCTTAAGTTAATGTGCTGGGCTTCTTTATGTCCTTTAATGGAGAGAGACAGTGGTAGTTATGAAAGAGGGGAGAGAGAGGGAATGACATGCAGCAGAGGGCCGCTGGTTGGATTTGAACCCACTGAGATAAGGACTCAGCCTTGACGCCTGCTCCACCAGGAGAGCTACCGGGGCGCCCCCAAAAGATCTTTTTGGTCTTGGTCCTTGTCTTTTTTCTTTCCGATGACTTCTGCAGATTGTCAGTAATGTTAGAGGTTTCATGTTTTTGACAATGCATGGTTGAACTTTGTTCCAATGACTAGCAGTCCTGTGTGCTGCAAACAGGTTTTTCATTTTGCCAAAGCTTGTTTGGTATTTTGTTGTGAACTTGACAGTGGCATGTGGCACTGTGGAGGTGTAGAAGTAATAATGTGGATTAGGGTTGGGCGATATGTTAACATTTTCCAACCGGCCATCGTCAGCCCAACAACTGCCGATTGCAGATATAAACGCACAGGTGTCCAAAAAACATAATGGTCAAAATTGAGGCAACAGAGGTCGAGATACTCTGACTTTTATATATAAATAAAGGAAAGAAACACAAGACAACTCATCCAATTCCCTAATAAGTACAATCAAACCATCGTCAGATATACGTTAAGAATAGTGTCATAGTTTTCCAGAAAACTGTAGAGTGTGCAAAAATGTCCAAAACTTGCTGAGCTTGTTATTTCTCAAATAGCTTATCTTCTTCAAGCAAGGCAAGAAATGTCGATCCTTTCAGCCACTGGGGAATTCCAGTTTTCCATGAATGGGCCGTATACAAATATTACAAAGCCTGGATGGTCTGGATGAATAGTCAGAATGCAGAATTTGGGTTTAAGAAGAACCTCTTATGATAAGTGAGTTTCTTTAGATTCATAAGAACACAGTTTTTAGGATTTTGGACATGTATTGCTGTCTATTGTCACCATGGTAAAACTATACTTGGTGCTGGTAAAAAAAAAAAAAGCTTTGAATGTAATGTTTGAAATGTTCTTCTCCTATCCAGGCTCACCTCTCCTCCTGTTTGCCAACCGGCGTGATGTACGATTGGTAGATGCTGAGGGCGTGCGGGGTGAGTCGGCCATCGTTGTTAGCGACCTAGAGGATGCAGCAGCGGTGGACTTCCTGTATTCTGAAGGCCTGATATTTTGGACAGATGTCAGTGAGGAGGCCATCAAACAGACGCACTGGAATCAGTCATCCAACTGTAAGACAGCATACCGTTTCCTGTTTCTCCTGATTATTCTTTGCTTTGTACGCTACATGTTGAGTGGTTTGATGAAGAATGCATCGTTTAACGCTGTGTATGTTTTGTGTTTGCAGCCCTTAAAGAGGCACTGGGAACTGGCCAGACTGTGGTAGTATCAGGGCTGGACAGTCCTGACGGGTTGGCCTGCGACTGGTTGGGTAGAAAGCTCTACTGGACAGACTCAGAGACCAATCGGATCGAAGTGGCCAACCTGGACGGCACCTCCAGGAAGGTCCTGTTTTGGATGGACTTAGACCAGCCCAGGGCTATCGCTCTCAACCCCGCTCAACGGTAAAACACTCTGCATAGTATTCTTACACCATAATGTAGCAATGTGCGTCTCTGGTATTATTCTGAATTCACATCAGAGGGCAGATGTGGGAGCTGTGAAAGTGGTGTTCAATCCACAGAGACTCTGACCTCTGTCATGATGTCACTTTCCCCAGAAGCAGCTCTCCTGTCAGCAGAGAGGATAGTGACTGAACTGTCTCAAGATTCAGAGAGAGAGAGAGAGAGAGAGAGAGAGAGAGAGAGAGAGAGAGAGATGCAGTGGTTTTCAGAAATGTTACATTATTCTTGTCAGCAGGACAAACATGGGCTACAGCAGTGGTCTTAATTGATTCGTTGCGACTGAGACCTTGTTTACAACATAAAGACAAGGTGTGGATTGTTACCTTGGTTTGTTAAATAAAAGCATATCGTCTGCTCTGGTGTTTCACTGAGTGCTCCAAACACACACAGAGCAGAGCAGAGGATAGAGAAGGGTGAAGTAAAGATAACGTCATCGGTACCGGTTACAAATGGGCTCGGTTACAACACGCTAACGTGCTGACAGATTTTGTGTTTTTGTGTTTTTTAGCAGAGCTAGAACAGAGAATATTCAGTTTAAACAGAACTGATGTAATGTAAAGTGTAGAGCTTGTCAGCAACCAGTCATGTGGTAACTTGGGAGGTCATTTGACCTTGTGTGTGCGCTCTGATTAATTTAGCATGAAGCTAACACACCGGTCATAATGATGTTTTAATGAAAACTCAACTGTGCAATTTGCTTCTGGTGTTCTTCACCAAAAAATAACAGCAGTAACAGGTGAACCAGCTTTAAAAGGGACAGATTTTTTCTTTTTAATTAAGTGCTGTGCGGTGGATCTCATTTATTGCCGATGTGCTAGAATGAGGGTTTGATTGGGCTAAACTTGTGGGATTTTAAGAGCCTTACAGAGAAAATGCCCACTAAAGTCTTTAAATGAAAGTCTTGAAATATAATAACAATACAGTGTAGACAATGCCTCGATATCCCAGGTAGCCTAGCATATTTGAGCTGGAGGCGCAGGCTGCAATGACAGTAAGATATGAGAATGATTAGAAAAGATGCTGGAAGACAGTTTCCTCTGACCTCTGACCTCACACTGACCCCCCCTTCTCTCTTGCACACAACTCGTTGGATCAGCAAAGCACAGATGATAGATTTACTGTTGTGGCGTTGATTCAGTACAATGTAAAATACAGAGTAGCAGAATGACTTACGATTGTGTTTTAACAGTTTTTTTTTTATGATGGTTTGGGGCTACAAAAGTCTCCAACCATGACCTCTGCAGACTCTTAAATCAGAAGGTTCAATGAGTCCATCGACCTCCTTAATTCAGGCCAAATGCAATGAATCATTTCCTTACAACTGCAATTAAACACTCCTTTTCCTGTATTGCTCAAGTGTTGGGTCTATCATACCATGTCAGCTCCAGGACCAGTCAGATTGTACAGCTAACTTTATATAGGTTGCGAGAACCACAGGGTGTGTCTGTGTTTGGAGTTATTGGCATATCTGTTGGTCATACTGTAAATGAACCTGCAGGGCAGGTGGGAGAAAAGAGGAAACACTCAGCAAAAAGTAGTGTATAGACCAAGAACACAAACTCTCAGACAGGTTGTGGACACTATACTCCTCTATATCTTTACATAGACAATAGTTGATGATGATATATTAATGCTGATATCATAGACTCAGGTAGACATTATTCCTCTATATCTTTACATAGTCGTTTGCTGCTATATTAATGCCTGAATTTTGAATTCAGCCCCTTGAAGAAGTACGTCTTCAGTAGGAACCAATGGGCTCATCGGAGCTGAGTGACATAGACGGAGTAGAGAAGTCAGAATGTACTGAGAGACGGACTAACTTGGTTTTGGTCTTTTCATGGGATTAGTTGACAATAAGACACCTATAAATAACACCAGACTCATCCTTTGAACTAACTCACCACTCGTCCGTCCATCCCTGCCCAGCTCAAATCAAGTCAGTTTCATTCAGGTCATTTTGGTTTTGAGTTTTTTTTTCTTGATTAAATTTGATTAAATCGCTTTAAGAATAAGTCGTTTTGAAACATTCATCTTTCAGGCTGAATTCACTTTGCGTCATCTGATTTAACTCAAGATAGTGGAGTTCAAATGAATTCAAGACAACTTCCAGTACGTGATGCTCAGTCAGCTTTTACTCAGTTATATTCAAGCCAACTTCAGTTGTACTCAAACAAAGTGAGTTTAAGACAGTGTCGTTCGCTCTTGCGTTGTAAACATTGCAGAAAATATATACATGCACAGGAAGGAATCCCACCACTTCATCTCCCCTCCGTTCTCTCTCTCTCCTCTCTCTCTCTGGTTTCCTGCTCTGTAATTGTCGTGTCTACTTTGCCGGCCAAAGGAATGCAGATCACATTCATTCGTTGTGAAACTGTAGGTACACACACATAATATATCTCTAGCGCTATCTCTCATACACACACACATTGCCACAGCATTTAATAAGTAGCATTCAAACCAATAACTATTTGTGGGACAGGCTGATTTATTGGGCTTCACTTTATTTGACTGTGAATGCAACCAGAGCAGAGCCAGAGTGTTAGTAAAGTAGATATGAGTAGATATGAGTTATGTTATAGAAAAAAAACATATATCAAATCAAAACATATCCATTTTCTTTTCTTTGGTCTTTTCCCCATGAAATGCATAATACCGCATTTAACAAAAACATACTCCCCAAGCAAAGGCCTGGAAATGGATGGGTAGTAAAATAGAGAAAATAAATGATAAGAAAAATGAAATGACATGAGAAACAGAAATATTGCGAGAGAAACATTGGGGAGGAAAACCAAAACATCTGAGATGTGTAGATACAATGGAATAAGAAAAGGAAGTAAGGCAATGACTCTTCTACATTATAAAGGCATCAGATAAGAGGAGTAGAAGGATGGGGAGGTTTTGTTCCTAAAAGCAGGAGAGTGAGGAACTGTCCAAGTAATCGCTGACTCATCAGTAGTGATCAGCATCCTCAGTCAGTAAACTCTTACAGAGCTCTTCCATTGGCACTTTTGGCCATACAGAGTCAAACCATGCCGTGCTGATTTCCATAACCAGTTGTCCTCTCTGTAAGAGTCTTGTGTTTTTACATGTACAACGTGAGCTAATGTGGAGCGTCGTAGACCTAACTTGAATATGATAACGAACATCAATAAGTTCATTTGTTGATCCCTAATCTAGCCGGCTGACTAGCAAAACAATCGATCGGTTGTAACGTCATTTCTTACACGTCACTTACCAAGACTGTTCCTCTCAGTCTCAACCAGGACACCAACTAACGCTACTGTCCTGAAGCGTTTGTGACTCTGGTTCTGGTAGAGACGTGCTGGATATTGTTGTTAGCGACTTTAGACGAAATTTATTCATTTAACTTTTATTTAAATCTCGAGGAATCATTGAGGACATGCCCTCATTTTCAATGATGTCCAGAGTACAATTTTCATTCAGGTCATTTGGTTTTGACTGACAAGCTGGTACTGGACTGACAAGCTGAATCAAACCGAGTCAAGCCCAGCCAGCACGTGTGTGGAAAAGGAGCTATATTTATCTCTAAATGGCACTGTGTTTGTTTCATTGACATATTTCTTCTCTGTTTTTTTCCCTCCAGCTACATGTACTGGACAGACTGGGGAGAGGAGCCCAGGATAGAGCGTGCCGGTATGGACGGCAGCAACAGGTACTGTATAACTATATAACTCTTAAGTAAACCCAACTTCTGTATTTACACTTCTATTCCTATAGTACAGTGTCCCCCAGATGTACAGAAGCAGTATCAATTCTACAAGAACATAACACAAATAAAAGCAGCAGTTGTACAACCATTGTGTGTGCCTCTGTCTCCAACAGGAAAGTGATAGTGGTTGTGGACATCTACTGGCCCAATGGCCTGACCATAGACCTGGTGGAACAGAAGTTGTACTGGGCAGATGCCAAACTCAGCTTCATTCACAGAGCTAACCTGGACGGAACAGCACGGTATGGCCCTTTGTGTGTGTGTGTGTGTGTGTGTGTGTGTGTGTATGTGAGTGAATACAGTTTCAAAGTATACAGTAGACCTGTGCCAACCTGCATGACATTTTCCTAATAGGGATGTTAATAATTAACCGTTTAACCGACATTAAGCATTTTAACCGATTAACACTATCGGTTAAAACGGTTAAAAGAAATGTTAATAATTCATTAAAAAGCTCAGAACAACTTTAAGGAGAAAAGCTGGTCCACCTTTAGAGCCCACCTTAATACAGTCTGAGCCGGCGTTACAGATACAGGAAGTTGGCTCCCGTCTATAGCTCGCTTGAGTGGAGTAGTTGTAGCCTCGTAGCGTTTATTCACCGACAAATAAACTGTACACACACTGTCTGCTACACCTACGTTCACAGCTAGAACGCCACCGACAACACAGTCGATCGGAAACTCGCTAAAGTTAGCCGCGCTGACAGACCGTATGTTTGTGACAACGGTGAGCACGAAGCTACCAGCAGAGCTACAGATGCTAACAAAGCACAAACACACACACTGTTTGTCAGGCGATCGCTATCGTTATTCCGGGCAGACAGAGTGTCGTTACGCCGGGAAGACACACAGCGGACAACCTGCTAAACTAAACTAAAGTTGCGGTGGAGACTTTTACTGGGAAAGTGGCTGAATGTCTGCTCATACACTGCAGCTGGGGCACTGCTGCAGGCGAGGCAAATTTCTTGTCGGTTAATAATCGTTTAACGAGGGTCGGTTATCGGTTACGAAAATGTTTCAAAATTAGCATCCCTATTTCCTAAGTATGCTTATATTTAATTCATAAACATATTATAAAGAAAAAGCTTCTTTTAAGAAGTTACATTTAATATTAAGTACCATCTCAAGTGAACTTAGATTTGGGGAATGGTCGGGAGAGGATTTTTACAGACACAGTTCAGTCAGCCAACACACAAAGAAAGGTTTTATTGATATGAGAATACAGCCTGGCAGTATAGTTTATCTGTGCCGTCTTGGCTCAGACCTCATCACTCCCTGCAGCATACCCTTAAACCAGTAACAGACCGAGGTCGTGGTGTGATGATATCAAATATCTTTCCCCAGACAACTAGAATCAGATTGAAGGTGGATGCGGTGCAAGTAATGATGGTAGCAGATATATTTACTGAGCAGTGAAGCAGCAGCTCTGGCAGAACAGAGTGTCTAACGTTTGTGTACGCCGTAAACAGCCAAATGGCACTTGAGTTGACGTCTGAACTGGCTCGCAGGCTTCACTCCGTTCACGGCGGGTTCTCAAAAACTCAGAGACGGCAGCTGCTCAGAGGCTGCAATGTAATCCTATTGGGGCAAGCTGGCACCGCCATTTACGTCCACTATAAGTGCTAGTTATTGTCATGACAGGCTCTGATTGTTATTATTGTAAGTGTCTGACATTAAGGGAAGAGTCTCCTTCCAGGAGAAGTCTCGTTCTGAAATCTGGCGTGTTAGCAGAAGGCAACGCTGGAATAGTGGAATACATCCATGGTGGAAACGCGAGAGTCAGCCGGGCAGGGTTTGTTGTGTTAGAGTACCGAAAGCGTAGCTTCGTGTTATCTAAAAGATTTTCAGTGTCATGGCTGAATATTTAGAGGATTTTGACAATGAGTCTTTGAATCTGATGGCCACCAGTATTTATTTGAGCCAGAGTATACGGACATTCAGATTTCACTACGCGAGATTTCTCCTTGAGTGGGACTTGGATAACAATAACAAACAGACCGGATCAAGCGAAAGTTAAGAAAAAGGTTTTATTTCTCTGTAGGCTCTTTTCCATAATGTTGTCAGACACTTATAATAACAATCTGAGCCTGTCAGTGGCAAAAACAAGCACTTTTAGTGGATGTAACATTACACTGGCGCTGCTGACTTGCTCTTGTAGCTTGTTCCATCTGCAGCGTTCTCCCTCAATACTGGAACAGTTTCAGAAAATTGTTGTCCATTAGTCACTTAACCATAAAATCATGGGAAAAAGAGTCCAGGTTGAAAAAAACAGAAGTTAACCTTTAAGGTGGAAATAAAGTACACTCTCTGAAATTGTAGCACCTATAAATGTTACAGTACAAAAATACAATTTCAGGATCCCCCGAAGCTTTAAAGATCAGCAGAAAATTCTTTGAGTTTTCACCCTGTTCAACTTCTTTCCAACAGAGAAAGGGGAGGAGGGGAAGAGAAAAATAGCTGTACAGACAGAATGAAAGAAAAATAGAGAGCATGAGAGAGTTGTCCAACACAAACAGAGCTGTGGTATGGAGGCCCCAGTGAAAACACACACAGCACCACACACACTCCCAGCGCATATCTCTCTCACAGCTCAATCTGTCCTTCTCTCCGTTAGTCCATCTATCAGCCTTCTCTCTCTCCACATCTTATCATTCTCTCTGTTTCACAATGTTTGATTGTCTGCGATCCAGTATGGTTGCAAATACACAGCGATGAACGCTCTATAGCAGAGAAGGACCTACCGTCTGCTCTGTTTTTGTTTCATTCCGCTGATTGACACATTCGGGTGATGTCGTCGTAAGTTATCCACAGGTATACCTGACATCATTTGAACAATATCAGCATACAGTTTTTTCATTGAGCTTGACGACTTGCAGACTACGGCACTTCTACAGCGCTTCTACGGCTAATAGGCAACAACTAGGGCGTTATACATGATATGTCCTCTTATTGGGGACTATTTTGACAGTTTGGGTCACAGGGCGTACCGAAAGGATGTCACATTCCAAACCGAACGTCCTGTTCTGAACAGTTCGAGACAAATACTCTTACCGTTCCACCGATTACAGTGTCTGACACGCTGTGTTTTTGATACAACTACTAGCAGCCAAAGACCTTTGTTGCGTGTCATTCCCCATCTCTCTTTTTGGTCATCTTTCTATTGTCGACTGTCAAAAAAAATGCATAGGATGCCCACTACTGCCAGTGTAGTGTAATGTTACCTGCAGCTAAATTCTACCGTTGTTACAGCATGGTGTAGAGATTGGATTGAATCCAAACCAAAATTTTGTGGAAATGTTTTTACGCTGTTGGAAAAATGTGGCACAATATCCTCAGCCAGCGACTTTGTTCTGTGACAGCAGCACACCAGTTCTGCAATCACTATATCCACTAGCTCTCCCTCTTAGGGGTCGTTCACATGCTATGTTATTTGCGCCCTCAAATCCATTGTTGTCAATGTAGACGCGGAAGCGATGCCGTTGTGGCGCGCAAGCGTTCCCAAGTGCCTATTCTCTGGGCTGCAACGGCTGCCCTCCGAGATAAAAATAGTTCAACGTTTGAGACGAGGAACGACCAATCACAGCCGGCAGATATATTTACTTTCTTCTGTTAATATTTACTCTACGGTAAATATGGAGGAAAAGTTGATAATTTTAGTACAGGGCTACCCAGACTTTTATGATCTTTCCCACGACTTTAACTTACTAAACCCAGTCTGACCGAGAACGTCACAGCATCCAGTTGAAAGGTCAGCCAGACTGACACTTGGAGCAGTAGAGTTACGGATGAAAAGGATGAAAGCGACACGTTTGGCGTTTTCCACGGGTTTTAGACGCGACATTGTGAACGGTCACCCATTGCTTGATGCTGCACAGTGCCGTATTTTTATGTAACCACGGCACTCATTGTGGAGCCTAGATGTGTGTAGGTATGTTAGGAAGGTAGGATCGTGTGTTGTACAAATTGCTCATAGAGTCTCAGTAGAGACATGTACCTATGCAGCTCAGTTAGAAGGGGGAGGGGCTTTAATCTGAGTGTACCTGACAGCTGGAGTAATGAAATAATTTGACTGTTTTCCAATTGATTTGCACACACACGCACACACACACACACACACACACACACACACACACACACACACACACACACACACACACACACACACACACACGCGCACACACACATACCCACGCAAAAGCTGAACAGAGCTTTGAAATCTGGAGTTGGTTAAATCTGTTCTTTCTTTTTTTCCTTTAACCACTGCTGGCAGCCTCCTCTGCTTTTACAGCACACACACACACACACACACACACACACACACACACACACACACACACGACTAAAAATGATGATTGATGAAAGCCAGTTTCTGCTGTGTTGATATTCTAAATACAAGCCTCCTTTGATCTGGTGCCTAAGTGCGTTTGTGTGAGTGCATTTTTCCTGTAAGTGATTCTAAAGTGTGTTTTAGAAAAGAACCACTCTCTCCTGATCAAATCTAACACTTGCTCACACACACACACACACACACACACACCTCTTCATGCTTCATGCTCTTTGTCACTGTTTGGCCCTACGGATTGAGAGAGAGCCTACCTTCACCAAGGCTGCCCAGTCTTCTAAATGTGTTGCTTTAACAAATAAGCTGTTAAAAAAACTTGCCGTCCACATTGCAGTGGAATCTGCAGCGGTTCTCTGACCTTTCCTCAGCAGGCCAAAATCTCACTTGTACACAATAAATCTAATAATGTAGTGAGCAGATCGTAATGAAATGTAATGAACACATTTGTCCTCCCCAGAGAATACCTCCTTTACATTCTTTCACTTTTAGAGCTTCTCTTGAAAACCACCCGCCAAAATGTTGTGCCAAGAGGACAAGCTCTTTTGATTTGAAGGGCCTTTCCTCTTGTGCCACCCTCATCACACATTTGACCCAATTTCTTTAGCTTCGTCAGTGATGAGGCCCAATCCTCCATTTGTTGTTAAAATTGTCCAAACACCATTGATTTGTGTGGTTCCATGAACATTGCCGTTTAGGAGTGAATAGTGGGGCTTCAGGCTTTTAGGTCTCTGTTTTTACCAGCAATAGTACAAATGCAGTCTGGATGCTATTTCTGTAACTAGATCCATTTCTTCATGTTTGTGTGTTAGAGAACTTCTTTTGTCAAATGAAAAGAAGGGTTTTGTAGAAAAACAAGTTGATACTACAGTATTATTGTCATTTTAACACCATTTTATGCCACCGATATAATGATAACGTAATAGCTTAATAATGCAGGTACACCCTTTCAAAGAGCAATTCACTTTTAATTCTTAAAGATACTTAGACATTGGAATTAGAAAATGAAAAAAATAATGTTAAAATATTCTAAATAAATAAAACGTAATAAAATAAAACCAAACAACCAAAACAAATACAATAGACTCTCGTGCTCTGTTAACAAAAATGTCTGCACAATGCCCAAGTCTTGTGCCGATGGTAGGGGAAACTCTGCTGTTTATTCTGGCATCATGTTGGATGAAATGTTGGAGACATTCTTATGAAACAAACACGACGGGCAGAAATGATCGAGGTCATGTATATATATGGATAGGTCGCTAATGTAATGTCATATATACACATATATACGCCATGTCCATATAGCGTACAATAAGTCAATAACGTAATCATCGAGACGGGCCTAATTAAGTTATTAAAAAAGCATAATATTGGTATTGGTATCACAACTCCTATCAGCACCATTATCAACAATTTTGAACGAAAGCGAGAGGTGAAGCTGAAGTTGTGTTTAGGCTGATTCGGTAGCGCTGTGCAATTTAGAAAGAGAATTCTTGTCTTACAGTAAACTGAAGTGCAAAAGCAATTAAATTGCCAAAAATGTGTATGTTTGAGGAACATAGGGCCCGTAGTCTGGTGAAAGAATTTAAGATCATTAAAGCAGTAATCCAAGTAGTGTTCAATTTAAAAACATGAATGCCACGTAGTATTGATTTTGTAAGTATAAGTTAATAATAATCAGTGGAACAAGTGCATTTAAACATTAAATTGATAATATAATAATCTACTGAACAATTCAAAATGACCTTTCCATGACAGGTTAACATGTAAAACAGCTTAGCAGCATATCAAAATATCACATTCATATTTTATTTCCCAGATTTTAGAAATATGTTTTGAAGTTCACTTCTAGGAGCAGCATTTTGCAACAGGATTCTCCAACACGAACCTTCCTCTGATTCTTAAGACGCTTTTATTTTGTCCTACAGTGAAACGGTGGTGGAGGGCACCCTGACCCATCCTTTTGCACTAACACTGTCTGAGGAGACTTTATACTGGACCGACTGGCAGACCCGCTCCATCCACGCCTGTAACAAACACAGTGGAGACAAAACCAGAGAGATTCTCAGTGGGATTTACTCTCCTATGGACATCCAGGTCCTGGAGCCCTATCGGCAGCCTTACAGTAAGTGACATGTTGTACTTATGTGTATGTACAGCACAGTCTATTTGCATTAGAGTAAGATCAATGTACCAGCAAACCATTATATTGAACTAATCCAACTGGAGTGTGTAGCGTCATTGATCTGTGATGATTGATATATCATTTTGAGAAAGCTAATCATGTTTTCTTCTCGTCTCCTCTCTTTCTGTTTCGGTGTCGCTGCAGTCCAGACTCCCTGTAGTGACAATAACGGAGGCTGTAGTCATCTCTGCCTGCTCTCTCCAGTCCAGCCTTTCTACAGCTGTGCCTGTCCCACTGGAGTCCAGCTGAAACCAGATGGAAAGACGTGCAAACCAGGTATGAATCCTGTTAATACCAGTATGACTACAAACTATACAGCCACTGGTAAACCCTCAGAAAACCTGTGAGAGCTGCACAGTTGCTTTCAGATCCAGTATTTGTTTTTTTTTGTTGTGTTAAAATTTGTATTGCCACAAAAAGTATAGTACAACAGTACAACCATAAAGGAACTGGTATTTTACAAATTTGAAACAATGTTATCCTAGACCCAAATTTCCTACACCCCATTCCTCTTTATAGTGATGGAGATTTGGCATCGTACACATGGAATTACATTAGATACAAAGAAGGGAAAACAAATAAATAAATAGATTAAAGAAATAATAACAATAATAGTAAATAAATCGGAAAGAAGAAATATATATATAT
>CAKALG010039494.1:0-20645 GCA_916700815.1 Helicolenus hilgendorfi
TGCTTCCCTAACTGGCTGGTTGGCAGTGCAACAAGGCCTGACCCCTGAGGTGCTGCCAGGCCAAGAGACCTACGTGTGCCAAGTGCTAAACTGCAGCTGTCAGACAGTCTTTCTAAAGCTGCTAATAGTTGGTCATGTTCAGGAAACAGTCTCACCTATTGGAAATCTTGCTCAAGATACAGAAGTATCTCACATTTATGGCTCCTAATGAGAAAGGATGAGCGTTTAAAAATGTCCAAGCAATTCAGATTTACTGCTGTAGGGTAAAATTTTGACACATTAACTGACAGTTATGAGCAATACTTTTTTTCAATTTTAAAGCTAGAGTGAAGATACTGGCATCATAGGAAACTAGAAAAACCTTAGGAATCCATTGGTACCAACCATGTCATACTAGCTTGTCAAAAAGGAGGCTAATTAACGCTCCAAACATGCACTAAATTTTGGCGAGAAAAAACTGGAATGGCCATTTTCAAAGGGGTCCCTTTACCTATGACCTCAAGATATGTGAATGAAAACGGGTTCTATGGGTACCCACGAGTCTCCCCTTTACAGACATGCCCACTTTATGATAATCACATATAGTTTGTGGCAAGTCATAGTCAAGTCAGCACACTGACACACTGACAGCTGTTGTTGCCTGTTGGGCTGCAGTTTGCCATGTTATGATTTGAGCATATTTTTTATGCTAAATGCAGTACCTGTGAGGGTTTCTGGACAATATTTGTCATTGATTTATGTTGTTAATTGATTTCCAATAATATATAGACAATATATAATATTATAATAAGATAATATATCCATACATTTGCATAAAGCAAAGTGTATTTGCCCACTTCGATGTTGATGAAAGTATTAAATACTTGACAAATCTTCCTTTAAGGTACATTTTGAACAAATACATACTGCTGATGGTTGTGTTGGTGTGATATAGATTGCTAATGTTTTATGTTAATTTTTTAAGTTATTTAAGTTAAGGTATTACATTTGTCCACATTGTCACATTAATAATTAGAAAAGTTATGCTCCCCTATAAAGTAAAGGAAGTGCTATATTATGATTTTATTATATTAGTGTATGACATTAACAAGTTTATTATATTTAGAATATAGTTATGAAAAGCTGTCACCTTTTCTTCATATTATGTTACGAATTCACACTGATAATGAACTTTACGAAATCCCTTTTCCACTGTGCGTCAAATATAGTGAGAAAATAACACTGTATTTTTTTTTTTACCAATACACTGATGTGTGCAGCCACACTGGAGACATAATGACAACCTACCATGCACAGCTGTTCTCCCTCACACCTAAATACCTAGAGCTTAATGTAAATCTGTATAAGCAGTTTGTTAATCTGACAATCTCTTTGATGCACCAGATGTGTTAAATGCAGTCTGTTGGTGATAGACAACCACACAGATAATGATGGGACCTGGCAGGAGCTAACAGAGTTCCCAGCTTCGCTTGAAAATGAATACATTTTCCTGTTTACTCTCTGTTCAGCCACATTTAGAATAGTTTCAAAGCAAAACATCTGCAGTGATGGTGGTTGTTAACCTTGCACGGCAGCTGGATTCTTGCAATGTCACGAGATCAGGTGAGAATCACGGTACTAAATGTCACAAGAAAATCCATCTTGTCTGGCTTCAAGTACAGGGGAAACCGCTTATAGTGATAACGTCTGTCCGGGTCAAATTGATCACTATAAGCGGATGATTATAATAACCGAATCTTTGTTGTTGTGCATAATTTCTCATGCAGATTACCATCTAATTGACATTTGTATATTTATTACATGAATACAAAGTAATGAAACAGCCTGCTTCGCTGTTTACTGGCTGGCTTCTTTTGCCTTTTCCCTCACCAAGGGTAAGACATTGCCGTTTTTGGACGGCTCTGCAGCGCGAGCGTGCATGCAGAACGGTGCCCCTTTGCTGGGACTCCTCGCTTGCTCACCAGGTAGTGACATAGAGGGAGACGGGCGCCGGTCTGCATGTGTACCATAGAGCCAGTTGAGGATCGGAAAAAGTTTCACTTTAGGGGCATCACATGACCAGGGTTGCGTTCGAAAAGTCAAAAAATTACGTCCTAACGTCTTTTCCTAACCACTTTTCCTTGACCCCAATGGAAAACATCTTGAGGTCAAGGAAAGATGAGAAGGAGAATTCAGAAGGACTTAGGAAAAGACAACCGTGGTGTTAAGAGAATCCGACTGCTCTTTCACTAGGCTCCATAATTATGATGCGACGACGACGGATGTTAGTGACGCGGGTCTGCTGTGGTAAAACTACAATGTTCTGAAGATGGACTACAACAGGCGCCGCCTCATCCTGTACGTTCTTAAATAGGTCTTTCAGTGACAGGCTGCTTCACCCGCGGCGTGTTGAAGAAAGATACCACAGGTCCTCCTGCTGCTGGAACACTCTATCAACATATAAAAAAGGATCATCTGACCTAACGTGGACAACCGGTGAAAAATATTCACTTCATTACCAAGGTTGGATTTTAAATAAACAAAGGAATATATATTAAATGTTGAATTAATTGTTTGAGTTATGGAGAAGGTGTAGGACCATATACTTATTCCAACTTCTATTCGGACATGTAATATTTATTTATGTTGATTATTTGTTAATTGATTGTTTACTATTCATTTTATTTGTTATTCTTGTTTTGTTTTTTACCTAGGTATTTATTACATTTTTGAAATAATTATTTAATTAAAAATAAAGTGAAACAAAATAGTTGTCACTATCCACTCATATTAAACATGAATCCCAATTAGTGTATGAGTGTATGAAATGATATTATGAACGGCCAAATGGTGCGTCACTTTAAATGCTGTGGCCGCAAGGAATTGTGGGATGTTATTCTCTCTTTTCCTTTGGTAAAGGATGGTCCAATGTATCCTCTGCTAAAGGAGATAATAAAGGAAGCATTGAAGCTCCATTCCTTAGCATTTGGTGAATTCAAACAGCTCTTATAATGACTGCTACTTAAGTACTTCTGGGTCATTCCACTCCATTAGGAACCTTCCTAAGCAAAAAGGAGTATTCGAACGCAACCCAGGCATTAGCAATCCACTTGACAAGGGCGGCAATGGCGATGACAATGGCGGCACCTAAAGAGGTTAGCGTAGATGCTGCAACAGCATCAGTTATATCAGAAGTGGAGAGTATTTCTTCATTGAAAGAAGAGCAAAGAACAGCACTGAAGGCGATGTCTTTGACCTTCAGTTAGTTTCTCCTTCGTTAGTTTGATTGACAGATGGTTCATCCAATCACCTGCCACATATTTTTTGAAAGCGCCTGCCCTTTTCCAAACAGTTTCCAATGATGTGTTCGTTCTGTGAAACAAACCATCTGACAGGGTCAGGTTAGGAGGTTGTGAACCAATTACTAATCTCAGATAACTTTAGCATACCCTTCATTAGGGTTGTCACTTTATATTTAAAATTCAAGCTTTTCATCTAAGGTGGGAAACAAATATTCTGCAATGACCTGTTCATAGTATGAACACAACAGACCTGACTACATAAGCAATCAACCCCACAACTGTCAAGGCATTTTGATTCAAATATTGCTAATATGTGCACCAGTGTCTGATTGGTTCACATAAAAGTGCAAAATCTCCCTTTTGAGTCTGAGTATCACCCACTCCAGACTAGTAAGAAGGGTGCAAAAAATACAGTAAAATCGTGTGTATCCACATATAAAATAACTAATACTGTTCACACATTGGCAGAAAATATTGTGTTCATGTAGGACCCTATGGCTCATAGTAAAATGTAATTTGAGAACATGGGTTTTCATGGCCCTTTAAGATGAGGTAACCAAAAGTTAAGCTTAGAGAAAAGTCATGGTTGTATTTCAAGAAACTAATCTTGACAGTTGTTGGCAGATGGGTTGTGAACTGCGGTCTCCAGTGTCATTGTCAGAGGTTGTGCGCCCAACCATCCACCCTGATCTCCTCCATATAAGGGTTTACAGTAGTATAACAACTTAAAACTACTTCCACCTTTACTCTAAGTGCATACAGCCATTGTTTGCACAACCACAATAGGTTGCCTGTCAGGAAACATACAGTATGACTTTGCATACATACAGAAAAGCGATGCAGTTATTTTTCCAGTGAGGACAGTCTCACAAAGGTAGACTGTGAACTGTAATCTCTCAGCTTGAGCTGAATCACCTCCAAGCCCTTTTCACATAATGTCAAATTGAATAACTGGGATGACATCTTGGTTCAACGTGTCCTCATGCAACAGTTCGTATGATATCTTACAAAAAGTTATTTCTCAATTTTCATGTGTTTTCCTATGAATGTCCAGCAACACGTGATGCACATGTCAGTTTCCACTCGTTACATGCATACAGTCTTTTCAAGGTTAAGTTTAGGCAACAAAACTACTTAGTTAAGTTCAGGGATCAAAACTACTTAGTAGGGCTATCAATTCATTGAAATATTTAATCGCGATTAATTGCATGATTGTCCATGATAAATCACAAGTAATTGCAAATCCGAGAATCAGAAGTATGTTGTTTTTTGATCCTCCACCCCTCTCTCTCCCCCCGACCTCCTCCCTACACAACGTTTGTCGCTCTTTATACTTCCTACTGTAGTTCACAATTACGTAGATTACATACGAAATTATTTCTTGGATATTTCACAAATTACAGTGCATTAACTTTCGTAGGTATAGCTACAAACGGTGTATGAAAACACCCCGCTCCGTTAAAGGACAGATGCACTGCTTAGCTCAAAATGGTATGTGATAAACAACTCCACTTTAAATCTCTGTGTGATGGATTTCTGTATTCTGAAATACCACCACTGACAGCAGGATGACAGCGCGTCGTCAATCAAATTTATTAGAGCTGAGTGTCTTAATTCTTTATAAAAGGGTTTAAGCTTAACAGGGTCTATGCAGCGCTTATGAAATTGTGCCGGTGTGGAGGAAAAAGGAGTCTTAATGCATTTGCATTTACAAACCAGACAACACACTCTCTCACACACACACACATGCACTGCAACGCACACATCTTCTATTAAAGCGCTCCATTCGCTCCTGCAGCTTTCGATAAGAAAGCTAAGTCTGGGATTTAGAGCTTTAGCTTATCATCATCTTTACGAAGCTTTCTCTGCAAAGTGCAGTAAGCATGGGCCAGCAATCTGCATAGAATTTACAGGGAATGAAGGGGGGAGTGGAGGGAGGTGGTTGTGGTGTCGTGGGTGGGGGGTAGCGGGGGAGCGGTGACAATAAATACATTTGTCTGAAAACCCGACTGTTCAGAAACAGGTGGATTTACATTCCTCAGAAATCAAAGCCGGCTCGGTGGGTAAAACCTGGTACTGCTGTGGTATTTATGAACTAGCGAGCACATTGTGTGTGTGACAGTCTGGCAGAGGGAATACACATTCATACTGCACACAATACACAGTTAATTCTTCAACACACACACACTCATAGAGAGAGAGAGAGCTCAGTTCTGTAACAGGGGACTTTTCATTTACTCAGGGAAAAAAAAGCAAAAAGATGAGATTATGGAGAAAGCTCATTTCCTGCTAAACTTGGACTCTGGTTTCCCAAATAAAATTGCTTTTATTCTTCACAACATGTGTTCCCGGAGATTAAGGCCCTGTAATCTTGCAAAGGCTTAATAAGACTCAGTATGCGGAGTGCAGGCTAAAACAGAAAATGTGGAACGAGCCTCGCTTAGCTCTGTTTTACCCAATGACTTTAATCCTGTTTATTAAATTATAAAGAACCTTAAAGGATAAAGATAAAGAATATTGAGTCGAGGATTTAAATGATTCAGGGTTATTTTTTTCCCTCCTGTCTTAGTGCGAGTTATTTGATAGCACTGGATCATGTTTAAAGATGGCAGCAGGCAGCAGAGCTATGACAGACTTTGTTTTTACAAATGGAGCTCACTCCCCTCTAAGTACAAACTGCATTAAGTGTTGTGGACTCAGCCTTGGCTGGGTTCTGTTTCTTGGGTATTACAGTGTAAAGTGTTTCCCATGTGCTAGTAATCCTGAGTGTCACTGATCCCTTACTTATAAAGGGTGACATAAGAAAAAAATACATTTTTGCTCTCATTTATGAAGCAAGAAACACTAAAACAAGACAACATTGACCCATCGCATACAGTGTCAATGCCGACTTGTTTACGATATCACCCCAAGATGTATGCAAAAAACTGTCAGAGCCAGATATAAGCAGATTACCTTTAAGCTGTGAGAGTTAATGGCCAAGAGAGAGAGTCTATGCAAGCTATGTGGACTTGTGAACTTGTCACTGAGAAGTTCTACTGAGCTATTGGGCTAAGAGGATTGCAGGCCACTAATCCAAATCAAAAGACATACCATGTGAATTATTACATTCTGAGACAGATTATTTCACCCTCAGATTAAGGATTCATGCCAGCCAAATCTTCTCATGTCTTGCACGCCTGATGAGGAATGGAATATGCACATTTGGCCTCTCTAAATGTTGATGTTGCTGTCGCTGAGGTCATCGCATTTAGAGTGATCACTATGATCCCCATAATATCTCCTTGATACAAGCCTTCTACATGTTGGAAGACATGTGACACACAGACACACACACACACTCAGACTACCCAAATCTTCACACAAACACACATACAGACATGCTCGGATGCTTTGCCTTCCCCTCAGTTCGACCACTTCTTAAATGCATTCACAATGATGCTTTTTTTCTGTGTTTTCTTTTTTTTTACAAGTCAGTAGTAGTAGTGCTTATTGGGATTAATGCCTTAAGCTCCACTCTCTGCTGTTAGCAACCAAGAGAGCAGTCCCACACAGGGCTGTAATACACCACTTAAGTTTCAGGTCGAGATCGAGCCATGGCTGAGTCCAAATGGGGGTCGAGTCTGAGTCAAGATGGAGACCGAACAGACTTGAGACCAGGTCAAGAAAAAAAGGAAACAGCACCCAGAGTCAGCTGTGATATAACTTCAATTATTCAGTACAATCTGTTGGATTTGGTAAAGTTTGAAATGTGATAGCAGCAGGAAACAACTAGTGGCATAGTTTACATTATTTAATCATTAACTGTGTATGCTGGGCAGACAATTGAACTCAGACAGGAGAAAGACATTCAGGCATTTTATATATACATGTTTTGAAATGTTGAATTATTTGCTAAAATTGTGATGCAATTTTGAAAAGATATATTATAAATATTATAATATTTAATATGAAATATTTTCCTGCACAAGGAAACATTATAACATATCTTAACACAAATTTGTGCTTAAAACAAAATGTCTGAAATAGAGCTGTCACGATATTTGCTTTTCACTAAATGATTATCGTGGCCAAAAGAATTCACGATAACGATATTATTGCAACATCTATAGAAAATTTGAAAAAAAAATAGTACAAAAGAAGTTGTTAGTTGTTATGGTGACAACAGAACACATGTCAGTGGGGCCGTAAAGTGTGTGGTCGCTGCGCAGCTCGCAGCGAAGAGAATGGACGCAGCTCCCGAAGGCCCGTCTCCCACAAAATTACGTTCCCATACAACTTAACTGCATAACCAAAATACGTTTTGAGGGAAATTGAGGGAAGTTTTAAACATGTGATTAATGTTGGAATGAAACAAAACAAAAATGCAACAGAACTACTGGGTTAGGTTTAGTGAAAAAACATCACGGTTTGGCTTAAAAATACTCCGTTTCACACAGGACATGAACAGCGGTCTCCTGGGGTAAAGTTCGATGAAATGACTATGTTTCACACAAGACACGAAGAGGGGGAAAGTCCGGTGTTTGTTGCTAGCTAGCTTGCTAATTCCACCATGCTTCAACACCTCACTCGTTACAATAAATGAGTCCAACAAAGCTGCTTTGCTTTCCTCTGCTGTGTAGATGAAGCATTAAGTTGTTCAATTTCACCCATTTCCTCTGGCTCTCTGCGCTTTGTAACGTGTCTACTACACTGCTCGTTTAGTTGTTACTGCAAAACTTCACCTCATTGAGTCCGCGACTTCCCGTAAATCGGTTTACTTTATACGGAAGTTAGCCCGCTGCAGCGGTCACAATGACAACGATACACATGAAAATGGCCACCACTCTGCTCATCCTGCTACTTTGATTTGAATGGGAATGTCTGTCTACTCCTAATTCTAGATCCAATTCAGGCTATGGAGAATGAAAAATGTACCACTTGTAGATGCACACCACTGTGCAGATTTTCATAACATAAAACCCTGGTACAAACCGTCTTCTTAGACAGTGTCGTACTTTTGAAGGGAACAGTGGTACGCTTCCTGTATTTAGTGACCAAGGGCTAAATTCTGTTAACTCATTGTCACTCCAGTCCTGATGGTTTTCATGTTTTCGCTCCAGTTGAATGAAACCACCCATGGTCATCTGTTGATTGGGAAAATTCAGTAATTTTCCAGCTTCACAACCCATTTAATCCCCCACTAGATAATCTGAATAATGCTTTGTGTGAAGCTAAAACAAATTATGCTGCTTTTTTCTGCCTCTGAAAACTTTGGAGATATGAGACTTTCACCCGACAGCGACAGCATCACAATTATATGAATGATGCAGAATACAAAAGAGTGAAAGAGAGTGACTGCAAGCCGAAGAAGGTATTTTTGGCACTCTGTGGAGAGGGATGTAATCCCCCCGGATGATTCATTCTGTCTCTCACTTTGTAGACAAGAAGAGTCGGCAGGAGATTGAAAAAACAGATGCAGTGCAGACAGAGACAGAGTGTTCTCACCCAAATGTTGGATATTCTCTTACCAGTGTCTGGACTGAGAATATACCATATATTGCTAGCTAACTAGATCCTATCCTCTTTGTTCCCACTCAACCCCTTGTCAGTAGCGTCCTACAATGTGGATGAAAGCGCCTACAGACATGCAGCCTGTCTGTGAGTGATTAGCAGCTGAGAGGATTTTCTTTAGCTGCAGAGGCACAATGTACGGTCCTCTGTGTGTGTACAGTCCCAAATCCAGCCTTTGTTTACAGGATGTCAGGTCAACTAGTCATTATTTGATGTGTTCTGCTCATTTACTGTAGATTATTGACCACTGCAGAGGCATTCTCACATGTTTTTCAACTTGCAGACTCACACAAATTTATGCAGACACACTAAAGCACTCTGCTGCAAAGAGGTGGAAGTTGAGTGACAGTTCAATTCTTTTCCTTTCTGCAAAAAAGCTCTGCACTCACGCTGAGCCATCATACTTAATTTAACAAGATCAGCGAGGGGAAAAAAAGTAGAGGAGATTTTTGAAGATGCCAAAAGGGAATTAGAGGAAAAGTGTGATTTCTGACCCAAGACTGGGGTAGTACAGCTTGATGAATGGAAGTCAAATTGAACGTGATCTTTTTGTACATCTAAACCATGAGATGTGAAGAGGGGATGTGTTATTGCGGCTTTAAAGTAAGTGGTTTTGGGATGTCATTGTCACCTTGAAATCCAAGCCATGCACACGGCAGAATAACATCAGCCAGAGAAATACAAAAATAACCCAGGAGGTGCAAAGTAATCCCTCTTTGTAAGTTTTAATGCCCCGTTCTATTCACCATACACCCAAGAATTTCTGTTTTTTGTTTTTCTTTTAGGCTAACCTGTTTGATTTGGTTCAAATTAACTCTGGTACCAACTAAAAGAAAAAAACAGGCCGAAACTGCCCCAAAAAGATGGGAGTTGATCCGGTTCCAAGTTAACTTTGTTGGGGGTTTGTGGACAATAGTTGTCATTGTTTTGTGTTGTTAATTGATTTCCAATAACAAATATATACATACATTTGCATAGAGCAAGCATATTTGCCCAGTCCCATGGTGATAAGAGTATTAAATACTTGACAAATCTCCCTTGAAGGAACATTTTGAACAGATAAAAAAATGTGTGATTTATTTGCGATTAATTGTGATTAAATATTAATCGATTGACAGCCCTAGTTTACAGCTCTTGGTTTGTTTGTAATAAGTCAGTGTTGAGACAAAATTAACTAGAATAAAAGGCAATGACTTAAAATGATTTTCTTCTTCGGTTCAGATCAAATTAACCAAACTACAGATATAAAAGCAACCTTAGTTCTTTATTTGCTTTCAAAATCCATAAAATAGGCAAATGATTTGTTGTCCTCTTCGTCTAACTTGCCATGCGAACAGATGGTGGAATTCTCTAACTGACAGTAGAGAAGCGTAGACCAGTAATAAACTGGTAGACTTCCACCTGTTGAATGGCATCAAACAGGCTAATAAATATTCTATTCAAATCCAGCCTAACTCCTTCCCTATTTTTACTTTTCTGGCACCTGCTGTTAGGGAAATAAACGTGGGTTATAAAGATACTGCTCTATCCCAGCTTATCTTACCATCACAGTGCTCTTTCCGTGAAAACATTCCCACCACCACACCCCCGCTGTCCCAAAAATGTGCATGTATACACACATGATCTGCTCCTTCTTCACCAATACAACAAAATCACAAACTGCAATCAACAGCTCTCTGAAACAGTGTAAACAAAAACTGAACTTTCAGAGCTTTCGAGTTGGAATTCACAACATTGTACAGCCACACCTCATAAACTCAGTAGCCTTTAATGGACATACAACAATAACCAACTCAAATATCTGCAGGGCACAGCGCTATTTGAGCTTTCCAAACATCATTTGCATCCTCTACTTTAACATTGACAGTTACAACGGGTCCAACAGTCACTCTCACATACATGCACACACATGTACTGTATGCACACACCATCCCTCCACCAACATGTAAGAGGAACTCAAACATGCTTATCTTAATCCATTGAAGCTGTGTGTGTGTGTAGTCTAATTCCCATTTCCATTGTTTTTCAGACCCTGTGATATGGGATGTTCAGTTATGAGGTCATGCTTGTTTGATCACCGACAGGCCAAATGCAAACAAAGTGCTCTGAATGCAAAATGAAAAAGGTGCTGTTGGCCTTCTCTTTGCATAGATAGCAGATGACAGATGGCTGCTAGTAGATTTTCACATAAACGGCCACTAAATACAGCAGGATATATCTGACACTGTTACAGGAACAGACGGGGAGTATTGCAAATAAACATTTCACGGCTACATGCTCACACACACACACACACACACACACACACACACACACACACACACACGAGCAAACAGCGGGAACCCCAGGCTTTGAAAGCACACTGACTGAAGTGCAGTGTCTCTCACCATGAACACAGACCTACACAATACCCCCACTAACAGTCACTCATGTCAGCCATTTCTGTTACTGGTTCACTTTCTCCTCTTTGGTTTCCATGGCACCCACAGAAGCCTGTCAATCACAGACAATTTCCTCAGTGGGAGCTTGCTGGCAGAACGGCTTTGTAACAGACAGATCCAGTGTGTGTGTGTGTATGGGTATGGGTGTGTGTGTTTGTGTGTGCGAGTTCTGGTAGTGTTCGGTGTGGGTGGGTGTTGAGTGGTCATGTTGGTGATGGGAGTCATATTAGAAAGCTCACAGAGGCAAACTGCTGTGACCAGAGTCAGTAGTTATGTACCTAGCACATATTATAGACCACTTTACAATGCTGGTATGCGTGGTGTTATTTTGAAATTGGGTGTGAGATTGTTTGTGCACATTAAGCTGGGCATACACTGAACGATTTTAGCCCGTTTAGAGTCAGACCAAATTTCAGCTACGTCGGGCATCGTTTGCCTTGCAGTGTACTGGGGGGGACCGAGGACTGATTTACTTCTCCCGACCGACCGTCGGACAGTTGGATGAATTTCTGACAATTTTGGTCAGTCGTCCACAGGCTCTCGTACAGTAGAAGCAGAACCATGAGTCGATTCCCCAGCGTCAGTGCCTTTTTTTTTCTACTTTTTAAATTTTTTTTATTTTCATATACACTGGTGCCTCTTTTTTTTAGACATTTCAGCAGACAGGATGGCACAGATGATCAAGGCAGCACGTTTCTGCCTTGTTAGCATTGTGACCCGTACTGACCTCTGCTAGCAAACAAACTTTACCTGCCTCAGAGCTTTCAAACTAATCTTTATTGACAACTGTCACGAGCCAGAACGGCCCTCAGCAGCCTAGGCCAAGTTTTTTTTCTTCTATTTTACACGTATAATGTGAGCACTCAGGTCGTGGCTGACAATCGGACAGTGTGAGCACGTAAATCGCGAGCTTTGGCTTTACATCGCAAGGGCTCAGTAGTCAATGACAGTCAGCCATCGCAGATGGACCATGGCATCAAACTTAACCCTCATCCGCCTCAGTGGAGCTGTGGAGTGGCCAACCGATCAGACTGTGGTTGGTTTTCTGAAATTCAAGATCTGGTAAACATGAAGCTCTTGTTTAAAGATTAGGTCTTTATAGATTAAATTATCCGGCTTTCAGATGACAGCAAAGAGTGATATGCTACTCTGAGTTCATGTTTAGTCTGTATATTTGGGTTTGGGAAATTTGCATTTCATAATTATTCTAGTTCAATTTTTTGTGCCAACAAACTGTCAAGAGTGAAATGGCTCCCTGCAGGGACAGAGTGCAGAGAAATCACACGAGGAAGATTTGTTTATGACTGAACCTTTGTCATGTTCTGTTATTCATCACTGTTTATTAGCGGTGAGGGAGGGCTGGTTTATTGTTTTTCAAATATAGTATTAAATATTCAATGCATGATTTACACATGGGAATCTAGCAATAATGTAACTCCAGGGAAAGGACCAAAAATATTTGAGATTTGAATGCTTATATTTAAACCAATGACCTTTGTAGAGAGGAATGTTTTCATTGACATAACGGCTTTTTTGTTCTACTGCAGTACAGGGATTTGGCACTACTTTCTTCTTTTGGGGATGTCCAAGACAGTTTTGTTGATGAATGTAGGAAGAGGAGGGATGAGGGCTGCCTTTGCAATAAGTCATCGTAATAAGAGTGAGATGGCAGGTGGCTTTAGATGGCATGAGTGTGGAATCAGCAATGTTTTCCTGGAGCCTCCTCACTGCAGTGACTTAATGCAGGATGACAGGTAGGTTGGGTTACACCTGATTGTGCAGGGCTTCAAGTGATGTGTGCATTGTGAAGAGTGGATGCTGGTAATATTTGTTCTGCAGAACAGCTTATCATTTTCAAGATGTCATTAGCTTGACTGTCACTGACAAGCGGCATTTGTTTCTGGTATGTTTATGCATGCTTTTGAATAATTACAGTCTTATTATTAGCAATCTGTAGTGGTTAACTAATGACACTATTCTGCAAACTGCAAAATTGCACTGTACATCTCCCGAGGACCAGAATATATTGTCTAGTATTACAGGTAAAAATAATAATTCTGTTTCTGCTTTGTGGGTGCAATAAGTCCTTTAAACAAAAAAAAAATATTTTGTCCATGCCCCCTAGAACAACACATAAAAAGTGCTTCTCTAAGGTTAATGGAGCTTCATTGTCATATTTACAATGGTGAACACATGGTTAAAGTTCGGGAACGATCAAGGTCATACTTAAAACAAACCAATGTTGACTGCCGGTTTGAGACGGGAAACAAACTGCGGTCTCCCCAGTTAACGTTTCATGTTTTGTTGACCCAACCATCGACCTCCTCCCAACGGGGACTGTGTTGCTCTATATTGACATCACCTGACTTCCTCCTTTGCTTCCATCATAATTACCGCCACTAGAGGGCTTTGTCACTTGAACGTAAACACATGACGTTTTGGGCGCTGAAACGACTGATGCTGTCGCTCTTCTTGGGAGGACAGTCTCGGAGGGTCTGTGGTTCAGGTGGAAGAAGAGGTCTTTCATTAATTGTAGGATTGGTGGTTCAATGCCCAGCTCCTCTCGTCCACATGTCGTAGTGTCCCTTTTACATGAAAGACAACACATTTTTATATATTAGAAGTTGATATATTGAGTAATATGTTATGACAAATATTATTTGTATATTTATATTATTTATTATTTATTCTTCTGCGACTGCCGTGGCCGGAGACATTATGTTTTCGGGTTGTCCGTCCATCCATTCGGTCCATTCTCGTCTGGAGGGAATTTCTTCAAATTTGGCACAAATGTCCACTTTTACTAAAGGACGACCTATTTGGATTTTGTAAGTCAAAGGTCACTGTGACCTCACAAAACATATTTTTGGCCATAACTCAAGAATTCATATGCTAAGCATTCCAATTTAACACAAATGGCTGATGATAAAATGATGAAGTGATGACATTTTGATGACGTGGACGTAAATTGCAGCTTGACTGGTTGACGGGGGCATACAACCACGAGGTGGTACTTGTAATTTTTTGTTGCGCTGTCAATATAACTGAAATGAGTTGTCTTTTATTTACAGTGTAAATAACCGGACGTGAAGTGTCAGACTGCACTTTACACGTCTATCATGTAATCTGCTGTTTGAGGTGAAGTCTGATCTAATGGAAACGCTCCAGTTAGGCTCTGACCAACACTTTGTGTGGTGGCCCCGCCTCGGTCTCTGGTGTCACTTAGTTTAATCATGGTGCCTGTCTGTGCTGCTTAATTACCAGGACCAGCGTGGTGTCCACAAGGTGCCTGAGGTGAAACCGGCATGGAGCAGTGGCCGACAGCCAGGCACAGGGATTTGGCCGTGACGCTCTCTCTGTTTCATTCCAAAGTCTTTGTTTATGTAAAAACAGTAGTGAGCCCTTTACCCCCAGATAACTCCCTGCTGGGAGGATAAAGATACACACACACAGCCTGGGAACGGGCTCTGGGCCAGGGCCAGCTCAGTCCAGGGATAAAGAGATTGAGGCACAGAGACAAGAGGCTTGACTACAAACCATCTAACCTTTGCCACAAGGTTCGCACTTGTTTGCTCTCAGTTTGAATACTGTGGAATTATAGTGTGCATGCTCTGAAGCCCTTCATATTCACAATATAATTTTCTGAATGGATGAAAGAGAGCTGCAATAACATAACAAGTCATTCAAACTGTAGGAATGAGCGGATCCAGTTAGCTGCTGAGAGCTGATGGTGCACCCTATTGAGAAAAAAGTAGTGAAATTGAGTCATGTTTACAGTCTCAATCATGTTTAAAATTAGGGCTGTGAGCGTCAACGCAAGAGTTACGTGCAAATTTGTTTAAACGCCACTAATTTCGCATTGACGCAACTTGCAATTTTTAGGTTCTAGCGGGCTCAGTTTTAAAGCTAGGGTGAAGATAAATCATATTAAACTAGAACACCTAAGGTACCACTGGTACCAACCATGTCGTACTAGCTTGTCGGGAAGGAGGCTAAATAATGCTCCAAACTTATGCTAAATTTTGTCAAGAAAAAGCTGGCATGGCCATTTTCAAAGGGTTCCCTTGACCTCTGACCTCAAGATATGTGAATGAAAATGGGATCTATGGGTACCCACGAGTCTCCCCTTTACAGACATGCCCACTTTATGGTAATCACATGCAGATTTTGGCAAGTCATAGTCAAGTCAGCACACTGACACACTGACAGCTGTTGTTGCCTGTTTGACTTGACTTTGCCATGTTATGATTTGAGCATGTTTTTTATGCTAAATGCAGTACCTGTGAGGGTTTCTGGACAATATTTGTCATAGTTGTGTGTTGATAATTGACTTCCAATAATAAATATACATATAATATATAAATATACATTTGCATAAAGCAAGCACATTTGTCCACTCCCATGTTGATAAGAGTATTAAATACTTAACATATCTCCCTTTAAGGTACATTTTGAACAGATAAAAGAATGTGATTCATTTTTGATTAATCACAATTAACTATGGACAATCATGCAATTAATCGCGATTCAATATTTTAATCGATTGATAGTCCTATTTAAAATAAAACTCCTTGTTTTACCCTCGCTTTCATGAAACTATGTTTTGTCCTAGATTTTTTTTCAGTTGTGGTGAACAGGGCAGCTGAAAATGAAAAAAGTGCCGCGATGGAAAAGGTAACGCCAAATCTGTTAAATAAAGGCATCAGTGAACACAATTTTTTTGTTAAATAAGACATCGTTGTTTTTTGGATCGAGATCATTTTTTAGCTTCAGAGCCATTATTCCTGACAAGCACAATGTATCTCTCTCTCTCTCTCAAACACACACATAGTCAAAGCTGATTCTGCTGAAGGCATTTCTTCAGCAGAGGGAACCCATTCAGCACCTTGGACAGTGCCCCAGTGCAGAAGGGGTGCACTAGTTTCTCCTGGCCCACTTCATCTAAAGAACCAATAAAAACTGAAAAACAGAAAATAATCCCTTGACTGATTTCTACAGTTTCAAACTTTTGTGCATGTTGCATGTCTGACCACGCCAGAATCACTGATATGGAAGCAGATATTCTGTCTTTGACAACAGATGCAAAACATGTGCTCAGCTAGTCTTTAGGGAATGGAGAAACAGCTATTTTCTGACCTATTAGATTGGTTGTTTTTTAAGCAAGAGAGAACAAAAATTTGTCAACTAGTCAGAGATAACTTCAACCTCCCTGTAAAGTGTCAATATCAGACAGGGACATGGACTTACTGAGAATAAGCATCTGTCCAAATACCTGAAATTTCTCACAATAAGTATCTTGACCACGTAGAGGGCCTTTTCCACTGATTTATTAAAAGTGTATTTTTGTTAACTGCATTCATTATCTGTATCAGGCATGTCACAGCTCAATAAAACTTAGTTGGAGTCTGTATTTCTGGGTCACTACTGAGAACCAGAGTTAAATTACTGTACACTTCGTTAATATCATAGACTGTACATATAGATGGATGACACGTCTCCAATTGTACAAAAGTGAAGCCAAAATATTCCTGATACGGGAGTTGCCATCTTGAGATTTTATCGTCATTTGGAGCCAGAGTCTGTGCAGTAGTGATCGGGAAGCTGGAGCCGCGGTGTCAAGGTCCCGCCCACACACCCGCCCAAGACACAAACAGCTTGTTAGCATGAGCCACGTAGCTGCTACATTATCACCACGGTAGCTGTTTGGCTACACAATAACTAACCATAATATCTCTATAACTACATTTATGATCAAATTCACACATGTTCTATTACACAGACTCATCACTGTTATGAAAGTTAAAGTTACATCTCCTCTCTCAAACAATTATGTAATTACTTCACTCAGAGGAACTCATAGCGTCAAATAACAGATTAAAACCAAACTTATCAGAAAAATGAACACATATCAGCGTGATAGGAACTACTTAAAATGACAGACACTGTCTTTGGAAAAAAATATTTGACTTGTACTTTGACATTTTAGTTTGGTAAATGTCCCATCCACTAACATGGAGGGGGCAGGATGTATAACCTATACTGCAGCCAGCCACCAGGGGGCGATTGAGATGTTTTGGCTTCACTTTTGGGGAGCTGTCATGTCGTCCATCTTTATATACAGTCTACAGTTAATATATACAATGTTTCTTTTATCAGTGTGTAAAAGCAGAATTGAGGTTGGAGACAAACAAAAGTGTCTGCTCACCAGCATCACAGTTTGAATAATGAGTGACGTGACTGCAATGAACTGAAGAGATATTGATTGGTGGGGAAAATATGCTTAAAGAGTAATCCATCATTTTCAGACAGCTGCCCCATACATTTAGTTCTGTCAGGTTGACAGCTTTTAAGATTGTGATTTCTGAGCAACCGATACATAAACGCCAGCCTCCGCTTTGCTAGAAAAGTACTTATGAGCCTTTAGCGAGAGATGAATCTCTGTTCAGCTCTTTAATGTGCATCCATGCATGAAAATGATTTTAGCAGGTAGATTTTAATTCACAATTTGCGCAGGCAGAAATAATTTTGTTAATTTCACTTCTACTCAGCAATAATATGTATGTGAATGATGATGAATCAACAGTAAAACCTGGAGAACCACAATTTGACTTTGTTTTCTGCTCCCCTTTGGTGTTTTTGTGGCAGTTCAGGAGAGAAACAAATGATCTTTCTGAGCAGCTTTAGAGGATTTAACTAATTGATGTAAACACACAGAAGCCTTCAGTGTCCAATAAAGAACAACATATTTCATCTCAATTCTGCTGAGTGTTTACATCAAAGCATACATATATCAAAAAGAGTGAGAGTCAGCAAGGGACATAATGAAAGCAGTGGCTGTAGGACTGCTGCCGTCACCACAAATATGTAATTTTCCAAGCAGAGATACTGCATGTTAGGAGTCTGATTCAGCAGATAAATATTTTTGTTGATGAGAACCATTTGGTTAATTAATATAATGCTTGTTTTTCCACCTGTTGCCAGTATATGTTTGCTGATTTTACTCTGTGAGTTGTTACAGTTGGTGTACATTGTGTTTTACAAAATCTGTGGAGATGTTATGATCCATAGATGTAAAACGTAATCCTTATTACATGTAAGAAAAGACACATTTGCAATAAAATCTACTAAACTTAAGGAAAAAAAAGTAAATGTGTTATCCCCATATCATATCATATAATTGTAAAAAATGTAAACAGTGCTTTTCAAAACAAAGTTAAAAAACGATTTACTTGGTTGAACTAGGATTAAAACATATGTTGGCTAACAAATAACTAGAAATGTGCAGAAATGTCTAAATTCTGCATATATTTTGGGTCCGTCAACTGATTAAAACAGTTAATCGCAATCAATCACAAATTAATCACATATCTTTTATCTCTTCAAAATGTGCCTTAAAGGGGGATCTGTCAAGTATTTATGCTCTTATCAACATGGGAGTGGGCAATTATGATGCTTTATCCAAATGTATGTATATATTTATTATTGGAAATCAATTAACAACACAAAAAATTACAAATATTGTCCAGAAACCCTCACAGGTACTGCATTTAGCATAAAAAAATGCTCAAATCATAACATGGTAAACTGCAGCCAAACAGGCAACAACAGCTGTCAGTGTGTCAGTGTGCTGACTTGACTATGACTTTCCCCAAACTGCATGTGATTATCATAAGGTGGGCATGTCTGTAAAGGGGAGACTCGTGGGTACCCATAGAACCCATTTACATTCACATATCTTGAGGTCAGAGGTCGAGGGACCCCTTTGAAAATGGCCATAACAGTTTTTCCTCAACAGTTTTTCTTCGCGACAAGCTAGTATGACATGGTTGGTACCAATGGATTGCTTAGGTTTTCTATCTTCATGTGATGCCAGTATCTTCACTCATGCTTTAAAACCTGTTACAACTAAAGAATCACAAGTTGTGTTAATGCGTTAAAGAATTAAGTGGCGTTAAAACGAATTGCTTTTGCACCATCTTTTTATAGCTCCCTTCTATTTGACTTTAAACTTTAAATTTTCAAAATGGGACTCTAGTCTTGGCATTACTGCGTACCTGCCTCTCTCTCTTCACTTCTTCATCTCCCACCACGCTACACAACACCCCGCTAATCTGGAGCCGACGCTTTATTCTCTCCAGTCCTCCATCTAACAGCACCTTGTTTGATACGTGAGGGACGTGCGGTACAACTCGACCACCCCTACTCCTCAGACACGACAAAGCTAGTCCATGCGGCCTGCAGTCTACCCCCTAATCCACCTATATAATTACAAATACCTCTCCCCTCAGACGCCTAAGCAATCTCCCAGCAAATACACATGAGGCTTTAGGTGGGTGGTGGCAGAAACCAGATCAGGAGGCCTCTTAGCTTCATCAAGTGTTTCCCTATCAGATACTAAAGACACTTAAACAGTGCATGGACACACACATACACCAAAGTACATTCTTTCTCCCAGATAGATTCAGGTAGACACACACACACAATACTAACAACTGAACAAAAGAAGAAAAATAAATAAATGAATAATGAATGAATAATTCTGTTCAACAGTGCGCCGACAGGTTTGATGATGATTGTCGACAGTGCTGATTGACCGATAAATTCATGCAAATCAAAACCTTTTTCTGACTACCATTTAAATTGCTGTTTATCTCTCCCACTGGGATGGAGTGATGGAAGGAGGGTTCCCAATCACCCACCCATCCATGCTTGAAGCCTCTGGAGGGAAGAGAAAAAAGAGGGGGAGGCTTAAGTAAACAGAAGAGAACAAATGAGCTCTGTGACGGCTCAGCAAGCACTGCCTCCCTCCTTGCCTGTCTGAATGCCCGTCCTTTGTTGATGGCTGAATAGGGGGCTAAATATCCCTTGAAATCAGAGCCAGAGCCACCTCTCTGGATGCTATATTCTGAGGCTAAAGCCTTTCATATGCAAATAGTGACTGGGTTAGGATTGGTTCTACCCCAATGGTTGGTGTGCCATAATGGACATCACATTCGGGGTCAGAGGATGAGTAATGGGGCAATATTTGGGCTTCTCATCTTCAGTTGGCTTTTGGAGTCTTTGGGTTTCTAGCGTTGTGTGCTTATTCACGCTGCTTTGACAAGATCTCTTTTTTTTAAGCTAGGAGACCAGATGGTGTCCAATGAACTGGTATTTAGCATGGCAGGAAGAAGGGTTTGGGGTGAGAGAAATGCTTAGTTACAATTCACTGAAGGATTAGTGTGTGTGTGTGTGTGTGTGTGTGTGTGTGTGTGTGTGTGTGTGTGTGTGTGTGTGTGTGTGTGTGTGTGTGTGTGTGTGTGTGTGTGTGTGTGTGTGTGTGTGTGTGTGTGTGTGTGTGTGTGTGTGTGTGTGTGTGTGTGAGTGTGTG
>CAKALG010039499.1:0-12458 GCA_916700815.1 Helicolenus hilgendorfi
CCGGATCAGCAACGTTCTGTTGCTGCCGTTACACCGGTTAGACCCAGCGCTCCACCAGACAGCTGATCTTTTGTTCTTTTCATTTGTTTTACCCGGTTCAAAGGTCGTCTCCATCACCCAAAAGCATAAATAAGAAAAAACTGTAAAATGTATCAATTATTAGAAATAAATAGAATAAGTGTTCATTAACTTGACAGCTAGAAACACAACCTACTGAAACATTTTAACTCAACATTGGAAACAGCTCAAGAACATCTGTGACAAAATACAACTGACATATTTATGTAATAAACACTTAAGAATAATTTATAGTGTGTATATTAGAAGAACTAAACTACTAATCTGCATTGATCTATAAAGTTAATCACATCTGGACTTACTTAGCTTTTCTGCAGTTCCTCACAGCTGGAATCAGTCTCTGTCGTCCCTCCTGTGTTGTGTTGTACTTCTCCAGGTCCAACTCATCCAGAACCTCCTCTGACATCTGCAGCATGTAGGCCAGAGCTGAGCAGTGGATCGAAGAGAGGTTCTTCTCTGATCTGTTCCCTGACTTCAGGAACTCTTGGATCTCCAGATGTACCGAGTGTTCGTTCATCTCCGTCAGACAGTGGAAGATGTTGATGCTTCTGTCAGGAGAGATTTTATCGCTGTTCATCTTCTTCAGGCTGTTGATGATTCTCTGGATGAGTTTTCGACTGTTGTCTGTCCGACCCAGCAGACCTCCTAAGAGGTTCTGGTTGGACTCCAGAGAGAGGCCATGAAGGAAGCGAACAAACAGGTCCAGGTGGCCATTTTTACTTTGAAGGGATTTCATCATGGCTCTCTTCAGGAGTGAATGAAGATATTCTTCTCCCAGGAAGGCCTTCAGTACCTGTGTGCTCCTGTTTGTGTAACAGTGGACCACGTAGACGGCAGCCAGAAACTCCTGAATGCTCAGGTGAACAAAGCAGTAGACTGTTTTCTGGAAGATCACACACTCTCTTTTGAAGATCTCTGTACAAACTCCTGAGTACACCGAGACCTCTGTGACATCCAGACCACACCGTTCCAGGTCTTCTTGGTAAAACATGATGTTTCCTTTTTCCAGCTGTTCAAACGCCAGCCTCCCCAGCTTCAGAAGAACTTCCCTGTCAGCCTCCGTCAGCTCCTGTGGACTCGTCTCATGTCCCTCACCGTACTTCTGCCTCTTCTTCTTTGTCTGAACCACCAGGAAGTGTGAGTACAGGTCAGTCAGGGTCTTGGGCAACTCTCCTCTCTGGTCTGTAGTCAACATGTGGTCCAGAACTGTAGCAGTGATCCAGCAGAAGACTGGGATTAGACACATGATGTTGAGGCTCTTGGATGTCTTGATGTGTGAGATGATTCTGCTGGACCGCTCTTCATCACCAACTCTCCTCCTGAAGTACTCCTCCTTCTGGGCGTCAGTGAAGCCTCGTACTTCTGTTACCCTGTCAACACATGCAGGAGGGATCTGATTGGCTGCTGCAGGTCGGGAAGTTATCCAGACGAGAGCTGATGGAAGCAGATTCCCCTGGATGAGGTTTGTCAACAGCACGTTGACTGATGACTTCTGGGTGACATTAGACACAACCTCGTTGTTGTGGAAATCCAGTGAAAGTCTGCTTTCATCCAGGCCGTCAAAGATGAACAGAACTTTACAGACAGCGAGCTTCTCTGCTGTGACCTTCTGTAATGTTGGATGGAAAACACGGAGCAGCATGAGAAGACTGTACTGCTCATCTCTGATCAAGTTCAGCTCCCTGAACGAAAGCGGAACCACCAGACTGACATCTTGGTTCTCCAAGCCCTCTGCCCAGTCCAGAGTGAACTTCTGCACTGAGAAGGTTTTTCCAACGCCAGCAACACCGTTCGTCAGAACGACTCTGATGTGTCCCCGTTGGTCAGGTAAGGCTTTGAAGATGTCGTGGCACTTGATTGGAGTGCCATGGAGGGTCTTCTTCTTGGAAGCTGTCTCAAGCTGCATCACCTCATGTTGGGTATTAACGTCTTCACTCTGTCCCTCTGTGATGTAGAGCTCAGTGTAGATCCTGTTGAGGAGGGTTCCTCTTCCTGTTTCATCAGTTCCTTCAGTTCCTTCAGTCACACGTTCACATCTCCTCCTCAGACTGATCATATGTTCATCTACAACCTCCTGCAGACCTCTATTCAGACTGATCTTATGTTCATCTACAACCTCCTGCAGACCTCTATCTGCTGAAAGAGAGAAAACAAGTTTGAGACAAAACACAGAAACTTATTATTTCTAATGCCAATATGAAAATAATCAATATAAGAACATATAAAGAAGTAAAGGTTATAAAGTCATCATCCCTTCTTGAAGTCAAAACTAACGTCAGCGTGATTTTTAGATTTATCTTTAATAGTTTTTCAACGTGTCGCTCTGCAGGACCAGACGTGTGTTTGTAAGTCAGAGAAGGAGACTAGCAGGAAAGCTAATGTTGTTCAAAGTCTGTGGCTCCTGTTCAGTTCAGTTCAATTTATGTTTATATAGCGTCAAATCATAACAGAAGTTATCTTAAGACGCTTTTCATATAGAGCAGGTTTAGACTGTACTCTATAATTTAGAAACCCATCAAGAGATCCCCCATGAGCATTTATTGTTATACGACAATGGCAAGAAAATAAGTCCACTTTCGTCAGTGTGTCTGTCTGTCTGCGATAGAACAGTGATGTTGTTGCTTTACAGAGATTAATAGTTCTCCATCTTCATCTATGCAGATGGAAAACAATCATCATTCTGATTGGTTGATGCAAAGACGGAGTGCTATCATAAAAACAAAATATACAAATATGAAATGATTTCTTTTTGGTTCAGATTCAGAAAGGAAGTGATGCAGAGCAGATATGTCTTGTGGAGAAGATCTGAAACAGTTGTCACAACAATAGTCAGTGTATTCAAACAACAAGTTTCCAGACATGAAGACATCAGCAGACTATCTACAGTCTTACTTTGTACAGTGCTGGTCTGACTGGCTGTCTCAGGTCCAGGTCTTGTTCTGGTCTGACTGGCTGTCTGACTTCCAGGTCTTGTTCTGGATCTGGACATTGGCTCCTCCACAGAAGCATGACTCCTCCTCTTCTCTCTGTGGAGACGTTACTTTATTACTAAAATCACTAATTGATTGTTGGTGAAGAATATCCAGACCTGGCCGACACTGAAGCTCAGATGGTCACAGAGAAGAGTTAAAGTGTTTGTAGTGAATTCAGCATTCAGTCTGTGATGAAAATGTTCCTTTATTTTAACTCTCCTGCTTTAATAAACAAGAATTAGCTGCTTTTCCTGTCTGACTGTCTTATTGAACATTTAGTGATCTGGCTGAAGTTTCTTTATTAAAGAGGAACAACGGACATTTTTAAAACATTGATATTAATCTATTCTAACAAGGAACACCAGAGTTACATGCTGTGTGTCTTAGACTGCTGGTCTACCTCAATACTTAAACCACTTCTAACCTCAGTTCAAACCTAACTAACTCAAACTAAACTAACATAATCAGCTCTCTTTGGCCACTTTTAAAACATTGATATTATTCTGGAGGCTATATAACATGATGGGAGGAAAAAGATCTGCAACTTGCTCATGGACCGCATATTGCGAGGGCACGCCGGGAAACCACAAGGTGGCAGCGGCACTTCTCTCTCCTCTACAGTCCACAGGGAGGAAACTGATTCGGAGACTTTGGCAGTTAAGTAATAAAATGTTAGATTAACACTCACACTCCCTCAGGCTTCAGTTTTTGCTCTGTCAACTCAAAATGGACTCTGAGCTGACTGACTGAACACTTTCAGGGTTTCCTCCCTGTTCTCATGTACCTGGATCACCTGGATCAGTGTGGCTCCTCCTCTCTCCATTTACAGGAAACCTTTGACCTCAGAGTTTATCTATGAGTGCATGTGTGTGTTACTCACACAAATCGGCTTTATTTATAACACGGTGTGTTCATGAGAATCTCTTTTGGCTTGAACAGGTTGAAATGTTATCTAATTTTTAAGTTTAAATCAATGTGATTAAAAATGAATGCGATTTTTCTGTTTGTTTTTTTCAGACTTATATGACTAAGATTCTTCTTAACATCTGGAAGAAAAAAATATTGTCTGTTGCATAATAAAAAAATAATTTAATCAATTTTCCTGAGTTGAATCTCTTTTTCATAAACCAACATAGATGGTAGCCAGAAATGACACTTCTTCTTGCTCAATTAGTACAACATGAAGCTGCATGTTGAGGAATATAAATCTGTTATCAGAACGTTTAGTCTTCATCCTCAATGCATCATCATCATCATCCATCAGGTCAGCTTACAGTAAAAACAGTCTCTTACTTTGACTCTGAGGGTCCAGGTTCATTACTGAAGGTCAGAATAGCACCTTTGGACCGGTCACTCTTCATAGACAGACAGCTGGGTACAGGAGACTCTGCTCTCCGTCTGGACTGAACTCTGAAAACATCAAGATGATTTTATTCATATCACATGAATCTCTTTTAAGGTCAATAAGGCTGCTCTAAACACACAAACTACTGCTGCTGTCAACAATAAGGAGGTTTAAAAGCTTTAAAAGCTAAGACCAAGAGTTTATTTGATGAAGTCTGTTAAATTTTAGTCGGCAAATACATTTGTGTAGAAATCTGAATATAGCAGCTGTCTTACTTTGTGTCTGAGGGTGCAGGTTCATTACTGAAGTGTAGAGGAACATCTTTAGATATTGCTAAACCAAACCCCCGGGAAGAGTGTCGGGATTTGAAGATAATGTTTCGTAGTGGATAAAGGAGTGTTTCAGACAGAGGGTGAAGACAGGTACATTCAGGCAGACGGTATGAAACATAATGCAGCATTGTCAGGGTAAACGTAGGCTGCCCTGAACGTTTAAATACAGATCAATGAGATCACTTCCTGAACAGATTCCACCATCAGCAGATGGATTTATTAGTAGCTTAGCTTTTGAAATCATGCTAACATCACATATCTGCTGGTGGCTGGTTCGCTTGCTTTCACACCAGAAAAGAAACGCTCTCAGAGTTCACTTGGAAGCCAAACAAGACCCAACTTTTAAGGTGGACCAGAGTTTGGTTGTTTGGTCTTCACCAGAGTTTAAATGAGCTTTCACACTGGCCCAAACAAACCGCACTAACTGTACAGACCTGAGTTTGTTTTAACCCAACAGAACGGGTCATGAGTGAAAGCAACCTGTTTCAATAGCAGGGGAGTCAATACAGAGAGAGATAATAAAGCATAACAAAGCGTAACCCACTGACGGGAGCAGTTGATGATGATTATCTCCTTTTGTAGGTCATATATCACGGCTAGTTAGAGATACAACCCAAAGCTCTACCAAAGTTTAGTATCGCTTTAACTGTGATTAGAAGTTACTGGTGACCCAGACCTTTGTTCAGCGATATCTCTGTCAATTCTACTGCTAATGGAAATATTATGCAACATTTTGGAATATTTTGCGCCAAATCTGCTGCACCCCGATATCTACATCTTTTCATTACATATGAACCTACATCTGTACCGAATCTGTTGCTTCTATCGCAAAATGCACAATTGTTAGAAATATTTCAACCCTGCTGCTTCAGTCTACAGTCTTCATCCTTCTGCTCTGTTATTCATCTACAGGAAGACTTTGACCTTTGCGTTTATCTACGAGGGCGTGTGTATCACACAAATCAGTTTTATTGTCTGTTGCATGATAAAAAAAATAATTTAAGCCATTTCCTTGAGTTGAATCTCTTTTTCATAAACCAACATAGATGGTAGCCAGAGATGACACTTCTTCTTGCTCAATTAGTACAACATGAAGCTGCATGTTGAGGAATATAAATCTGTTAGCAGAACGTTTAGTCTTCATCCTCAATGCATCATTGTCCATCAGGTCAGCTTACAGTAAAAACAATCTCTTACTTTGACTCTGAGGGTCCAGGTTCATTACTGAAGGTCAGAATAGCACCTTTGGACCGGTCACTCTTCATAGACAGACAGCTGGGTGCAGGAGACTCTGCTCTCCGTCTGGACTGAACTCTGCAAACATCAAGATGATTTTATTCATATCACATGAATCTCTTTTTAGGTCAATAAGGTTGCTCTAAACACACAAACTACTGCTGCTGTCAACAATAAGGAGGTTTAAAAGCTTGTAGCCGTTTGCTTAGATTAGAGTACATCTTCTCTAGGTCACTGACAGCTGTCACAGATACTAAGAGCAAGAGTTTATTTGAAGAAGTCTGTTAAATTTTAGTCGGCAAATACATTTGTGTAGAAATCTGAATATAGCGGCTGTCTTACTAAGCAACTCTTTTTTTCATAATCCAAACATAGATGGTAGCCAGAGATGACACTTCTTCTTGCTCAATTAGTACAACATGAAGCTGCATGTTGAGGAATATAAATCTGTTAGCAGAACGTTTAGTCTTCATCCTCAATGCATCATTGTCCATCAGGTCAGCTTACAGTAAAAACAATCTCTTACTTTGACTCTGAGGGTCCAGGTTCATTACTGAAGGTCAGAATAGCACCTTTGGACCGGTCACTCTTCATAGACAGACAGCTGGGTGCAGGAGACTCTGCTCTCCGTCTGGACTGAACTCTGCAAACATCAAGATGATTTTATTCATATCACATGAATCTCTTTTTAGGTCAATAAGGTTGCTCTAAACACACAAACTACTGCTGCTGTCAACAATAAGGAGGTTTAAAAGCTTGTAGCCGTTTGCTTAGATTAGAGTACATCTTCTCTAGGTCACTGACAGCTGTCACAGATACTAAGAGCAAGAGTTTATTTGAAGAAGTCTGTTAAATTTTAGTCGGCAAATACATTTGTGTAGAAATCTGAATATAGCGGCTGTCTTACTAAGCAACTCTTTTTTTCATAATCCAAACATAGATGGTAGCCAGAGATGACACTTCTTCTTGCTCAATTAGTACAACATGAAGCTGCATGTTGAGGAATATAAATCTGTTATCAGAACGTTTAGTCTTCATCCTCAATGCATCATTGTCCATCAGGTCAGCTTACAGTAAAAACAATCTCTTACTTTGACTCTGAGGGTCCAGGTTCATTACTGAAGGTCAGAATAGCACCTTTGGACCGGTCACTCTTCATAGACAGACAGCTGGGTACAGGAGACTCTGCTCTCCGTCTGGACTGAACTCTGAAAACATCAAGATGATTTACTTCATATCACATGAATCTCTTTTTAGGTCAATAAGGTTGCTCTAAATACAAAAACTACTGCTGCTGTCAACAATAAGGAGGTTTAAAAGCTTTAAAAGCTAAGACCAAGAGTTTATTTGATGAAGTCTGTTAAATTTTAGTTGGCAAATACATTTGTGTAGAAATCTGAATATAGCAGCTGTCTTACTTTGTGTCTGAGGGTGCAGGTTCATTACTGAAGTGTAGAGGAACATCTTTAGATATTGCTAAACCAAGCCCCGGGAAGAGCGCCGGGATTTGAAGCTAATGTTTCGTAGTGGATAAAAGGAGTGTTCAAGAAACGCTCTCAGAGTTCACTTGGAAGCCGAACAAGACCCAACTTTTAAGGTGGACCAGAGTTTGGTTGTTTGGTCTTCACCAGAGTTTAAATGAGCTTTCACACTGGCCCAAACAAACCGCACTAACTGTACAAACCTGAGTTTGTTTTAACCCAACACACCCGGTCATGAGTGAAAGCAACCTGTTTCAATAGCAGGGGAGTCAATACAGAGAGAGATAATAAAGCATAACAAAGCGTAACCCACTGACGGGAGCAGTTGATGATGATCTCCTCCTTTGGTTGGTCATATATCACGGCTAGTTAGAGATACAACCCAAAGCTCTACCAAAGTTTAGTATCGCTTTAACTGTGATTAGAAGTTACTGGTGACCCAGACCTTTGTTCAGCGATATCTCTGTCAATTCTACTGCTAATGGAAATATTATGCAACATTTTGGAATATTTAGTGCCAAATTTGCAGCGCCCCGATATCTACATCTTTTCACAACATATAAACCTTAATCTGTACCGAATCTGTTGCTTCTATCGCAAAATGCACAATTGTTAGAAATATTTCAGCTTCGCTGCCTCAGTCTACAGTCTTCATCCTTCTGCTCTGTTATTCATTTACAGGAAATCTTTGACCGTTGAGTTTATCTATCACACAGAGCAGCTTTATTGTCTGTTGCATGATAAAAAAATAATTTAAGACATTTTCCTGAGACACAACTCTTTTTTTCATAATCCAAACGTAGACGGTAGCCAGAAATGACACTTCTTGCTCTATTAGTAAAACATGAAGCTGCATGTTGAGGAATGTAAATCTTTTAGCAGAACGTTTAGTCTTCATCCTCAATGCATCATCGTCCACCTGGTCACTTTACAGTAAAAACAATCTCTTACTTTGACTCTGAGGGTCCAGGTTCATTACTGAAGCATTGAGGTTCATATATGGACTGGTACATTTTTATAGACAGACGGCCGGGGACTAGAGACTCTGCTCTGTCCTCCTCTTCCTCCACACAATCACTCATCTTCTGATCTGACGTCAGCCTGAGAGGTAAAACAGGGACACTGACTGAGCTCAGATCATTTAAAGGAAACAAGTTTGTTCAAGAGTCACAGGCAAGACTGAGAGAACAGGAAGAAACACACACACACACACACACACACACACACACACACACACACACACACACAGTTTAATAAACCACCCAGCATCCATCTGGTCAGTTCTCTTTAAATCTCTGCTTGTTTTCTTGGCTTACAGCAGGTTTAATGAGGATTATTCAGTCATAACTTTGTGTTCACAGAAGAATCAAACTGTTGAGTTCATTCTAACATTCTCTCCTCTACAGTCCACAGGGAGGAAACTGACTCAGAGACTTTTAGAGTGAAGTAATAAAATGTTGGATTAACACTCACCCTGCTTCAGTCTTAAGTCTTCAGTCTTCATCCTTCTGCTCTGTTGACTCTAAATTCATTGAACACTTTAAGGTCAGGGTTCTCTTCCTGTTCATGTCCCTGGATCACCTGCTGAGTGTTGCTCCTCCCCTCTCCATTTACAGGTGAGTTTATCTGTGTGCGTGAGTGTGTGAGTGTGTGTGTGTGTGTGTGTGTGTGTGTGTGTGTGTGTGTGTGTGTGTGTGTGTGTGTGTGTGTGTGTGTGTGTGTGTGTGTGTGCATGTGTGCATGTGTGCATGTGTGCGTGTGTGCTTTTTAACTTGATGTGTTTATGAGTGTCATGCCCCGGCTCATGAGCAATGACAAGAGACGGAAGAGACACAGATTTAAACTGAAAGGTGAACAAGTGTGTGAATCAGTGTGATCAGTGTGTCAGCAGATGGATGAGTGGTCGTGTGGTGAATGAAGGGTGTAAAA
Organism: Helicolenus hilgendorfi; assembly: GCA_916700815.1. Classification (NCBI taxonomy): domain Eukaryota; kingdom Metazoa; phylum Chordata; class Actinopteri; order Perciformes; family Sebastidae; genus Helicolenus; species Helicolenus hilgendorfi. Next base: position 9,374 of record CAKALG010039499.1, read on the forward strand.
CCTGATCTAGTAACACAGCCAAAGCCAACTAAACAAGAACATGGTGGTGTAGGAATGGAGAGATCTCAGCTTCATCTTTAAATCATGTTAATAAATCTATTTAGTAGAAAACTTCAGTATTTTTTCTGTTTGGTTTTCTTTTGCAGATTTACATAAATAAGATTCTTCTGAATATCAGGATGAAAAATTATTGTCTGTTGCACAATAAAAAATAATTTCAGCCATTTTCCTGCGTTGCAACTGTACAACTCTTTTCCATAATCCAAACACAGATGGTAGCCAGAGATGACACGTCTTATTGCTCAATTAGTACAATGTGAAGCACAATTTTAAAATGTATTATATTATCATATGGGCTACATTTCTTTATATTGATGTTTCTTCCGATATCATACTAAAGGTGTGAACGTTTCGCTTGTGTTTTACTAAAAAAGAGCAAGGACGTGCTGGATTTAGAAATACAATCACAACTTGGTAAAGTGATTAAAATGTGTTTTTATTTAGCAGCAGATGTTCAGAAGAGTCTTTGTGGAGTCTTTAAAACAGCTCTAAGAGTTGCTGATGAAGGACTTTATCAGAGAATAGTCTGCTTAGCTCTGTGACTTGAGTTTAAAGGTCAGACATGAGAGGAACAAACTGGAGCTACTGGGACTGTAACGTCTACTAGAATATTCTCCTGCACTTATTATAACATGTGAACATGCAGTTTTCTCTCCCTGCTGAGGAACTCTGTCAACTTTCATTTATTGTGTGAGATGTTAAAGAGTTTCTGTCAAACACAGTTGTTGAACACTACTGTAATATGACACCATACCTGCACTCTCATCTTTACTACAATGATGAGTTCACTGTGCAGAGCAGTAACAGATATTAGTTCATCTTAAAATGTGGACAGAAAACCACAGAAACATGTTGAAGTTTTAAAAAGTGAAAGTGTCCGTTAACACTAACGTTAGCTACGTTTCTTTGTTAATATCGCAAAGTTAACTTACTTATTTTAAAATGAGTTAATTCAAAATACTTAAACATTGATGAAATAAATGAACTGGTTTTCTCTTTGAAAAGAAAGAAACTAGAATTACCGCCTCACGGTTGTCTGCCTCCCCCAACCAGTCAAGTTACAGTTTATATCCACGTCGGTCCAAAATGTCATCACTTCATCATCTTATCATAATTAACATCTGTGTTAAAGTGTCACAATTAGCAGATGAATTCTTGAGTTATGGCCAAAAATGTGTTTTGTGAGGTCACAGTGACCTTTGACCTTTGACCACCAAACTCTAATGAGTTCATACTTGAGTCCAAGTGGACGTTTGTGAAACTTGTGTGTTGAGTTTAATTTCAAATCCAGTTTCCATCATTTTAAATCCAGTTTAACTACATCATGATGACACTTAACCTTTACAACACCAAGTCAGTCAGGAAGAAAGCATTCACAGCATCAGCTCAGTGTTCACTGCATCCGTTCAGATAAACCTCCTTTGTGGTAAAACAGAGGGAATGCTGACATCTGCTGGCAGAAAGCAGCTCCGGCAGGAACAACAGAACATGAACGGTGGTGAGAACGACCGCTTAAACACGGATTTCTGAGGGTAAGAAGGTCCACGGGCGACTTCATGTCTCTGTGTTACGTAACCTACTGGATGTGTCGTTTCTCCAACTTACCAAATGTTGTACCAAGACTGAAGCTCTTCAGTTACCTCTCTCAATTCAGGAAAATGGCAAATGGCTGCATTTACCTCTCATTCATCCATTCACATGCACGCATGCGCACACACACACACACACACACACACACACACACACACACACACACACACACACACACACACACACACTCACTGCTAGCCTGACCATCAGCTGAAATTTGCAGATTGCATAAAAAACCAGCCATGGACACAGATGCATTAACTCAAGCTTTCTTCCCTCTCTTGTTCAGAACAGAGTTGATACAGAAGTACAATGAAGAGTGAAATCAGACATTCTTTAACAGGAAACATACAATGAACAATGGCTTCTACATGAGTAGAGAGACCAACTGAAAAGGAACAAGTTCAGCAGATACTTTAAGAAAGTGGTAAAAACAAAGTTTACAACAGACACACACATTTCAACAGTTGTGTTGGCGACGATGTTCAGCGGTGACGGGCTGGCTCTGGAAACCACAACCTGACGGGTCGGTGGAACTTCTGGACGTTTAGCTGAAAACACAAGAAGCAGAAGACGATGACTAACCGCGCCCTCTGCACATGCAAGCGGCGTAACAAGTCAGTGGAGCATTCAACAGGTTTTTCATGGATGAATAGATTTTGTCATATAGCAGAGCTTTTTCAGTTCTCGTCTGACAGCCAACCAGGGACCTGTTTCACAGAAACAGCAGTGCAGAGGTGGCAGCATCACAAATAATTGTGGCTTGCAAATTGCAAATACAATTGTGAGTATTGCAAAGCTCTTGCACGCTCAAGCATGTCTAAAAAGAATGGCTTTTTTTTTTTTTAATTAGCGAATCGTGTCATAATGAGAGAAAGAAGAAATGATCCGTTGCAAATCGCAGCATGCATTATGAAAATTTGGTCTGAATAAAGGTAATGAAAACTTGTCTCACACACTGTAACACTGTAATCCAGCAATTATAGTAACAGAATATTGATTCATATTTGATCAGCGCCGCCTAGTTTGACCGTTTGGTCGGAGTTGGTGAGTGATTGACAGCCTTCTGGGTCTTTGCATTCCGCATGTATCTGCTGTATAGCATGAATCTCTTTGGTCATTATGAATGTTGACCAGTATTCATTGTGTTTATTAGTATTTCAATGGTTTTGGGGATATTTATGTTATTTGTTGAGGAGCTAATCCTGATTATTTTTTGGTTATTTTATGCGTTTTTTTTCTGAGGGATAGGGCTTAACAGTTTAATGGGACCTGTGACATCACTGGGTGTGGTTCAGATGCAACAGCCAGCCAGCGTTACAGACAGATAAAGATATTTTTAAAATATCAAAAAACAAATATCTAAAAGAAAAAAATACCTAAACAATATCTTAATAATATCTAAATAATATCTAAAAAATAATTTAAATAATAT
>CAKALG010039503.1:0-10669 GCA_916700815.1 Helicolenus hilgendorfi
GGTGCTGCTGCGCCACGCGCTCCGTCCTCCTTGCAGCGATTACCTCATTGACGTTACGGTTCCCTTATAGCGTTTGGTTTAAAATCTGAAATATTGCCAAATAGGCGTGTTTGCTTTTCGCTCCGCCATCGTCTTGTCTCTCAACTCTCTCTCGTCCTTTGTATGAAATATGAGCGGAGACTCCGTATGGAGCAGATGAACTCACTGTCAGGTTGTAGCGTCCGTCATCCGTCTATCTGTTGATAACATGCCGCTGATACACCAAAATGAACTAAATGGGTTTTATTTCTGTAAAAAAAAGCAAAACGACGGTGGGGGAGGTGTGATGTAATCGGTGTGTGCCCGACCACCGTGTCACACATGTACCATACTTTGCCGTTCTTATAGATAATAGGCTGCTCTGTGGAGGTCACAATTAATTCATATCGCTTAATATGGTTGGTATTGGCTCCGATACGATGTGGCAGATGAGATTGGTGCAGCTTACATTTGATTAGACCAGTTTCTCCTGGTTACATAGAGATGGGAATTGGTTCCTGGTTGAGAACTGGTTCCTAGTTGCCCGATTCCTTGGAATCACATGCTTCTGTGACTATCGGTTCCTCATGTTGATGCTTTTCCGACAGTTGAGCACCCACAATGACGCCATATGTATCACGTTTGTTTGGGACCAGAGCCGTGGAACGGTCTGAGTGCTTGTGGGAAGGTAAAAAAAGCATTTTGTCAACGTAAAGCTACACCGTCTCCAATGTCAAACTAATCGTTGAATAATCAAATATCAAATATCAAATATCACGTTGTGTACGACGAGTATATACCTTGTGTTTGTAGCTCCACATGGACGTATGTACAGCATATGCATTCCTGTTTTATTCAGCATAGTCAAAATGTAGTGTGTGTGTGTGGCCTCCTGCTTGGCTCACACACTCCTATGCTGTTGATATAACAACATAACACACACACACACACACACACACACACACAAGAGGCTCTTCCTTGAGTATATTGATTTGCCTTTTATTCAAGATTCTCATCTCTTATAAGTGCCATTTACTGGAGGGATTACTTTGTTATCGAGTTGATGTCGCACACACACACACACACACATCATGAAATGAAGCTGTGTGTGTTTGCAAATAACGTGTGCAAAAGCGTGTGTCTGTCCACGTCTAATCATTGTCGTTCTTTCCGGGGTTTTTTCCCAGTAATTCCTCTCTCTTAGCCCACTCTTAGTCTCCCTCTCCCTCATTGTGTCTTTATTTCAAATGTTTAATTTATACGCTGTTACGTCCAATTCAATGTGTTTCTGTCCATCTTTCTTTCTCTCTTTCTCGCTCCCTGTGTAGCCTCATAATTAAAGTGCACTGATATATAATTACTGTGCATATTTACCTCAAGTCCCATCTCGGTGAATGGGAGGCCTCTCCCCCTCTTTTGTGGCGCCGCATTATCAAATGTTATTATTTGCATCCCGTTCAGCTTCTCAGCCATCCACTCATTAAGTCCACGGCTCTGAGAAAATTAACGACCTCATATGCAAATTGAAAAAGGAGGAAAAAAAGAAAGAAGCTTGCCACTAAAGCATGGGCAGTATGTCAGAGTGTGGGATTGCGTGTAATCAGAACCATGTGTGTCTTCAGGGGTGTGTTATAACGTCTTCGTTAATACACTTCTAATTCAAGGAAACTTCACAAACTCACAATACTAAGGAGCAAATGTCCCCTAAAAAACGGTATAAAGGTGCTGACCTTGGTTTGGTCCTAAACACACATAGCTGTGCCTTTTATGCAAATTATTGCAGTCTAATAAAAAGTCACCAATAGCAGGAAAAAAAAAAAAAATTAATTAACTTTTTTTAAATCCTCTCTGCTGATTCAATTAGAGGAAGATGTCGAACTTTAAATAGTTCCAGATTATTTTTTTTTGTGATGTTTCTTTACAAATTGTTAATCGTTAATTGCTCTTCGATCACTTTGAAAGAAACCTGTGTTTGGACGGAGGTCGTCTTTTATTAATGTCTTCTCTGATGCCACAAGAGACAGAAAAAAATGATTTCCCTTCTGTGTATTCCTATTAAAAAAATAATAAGTGAGCCAGAGATTTCAAGAAAAGAGAAGTTTTTGTTTTTACATTTATTCACATGTTTTTTTTTGTTTTTTGTTGTTTAGTGCTGTCCTTCTCTCTTAAAAGAAAACATGCCCTCAGTTAATTATTTTACATTTTAATCATATTTCTGTTTTTATATCTTGACATTTGTCAACCTCCCATCGTTTAAAATACAAAATTAAGGACTTAAGAAAAAAATGAAGTTGTTTTTAACTCCTTATATTATTACTGATGCCTCTATATGACCTATATAGATGACACCATGCTGCTGGAGGACCAGGCCGTATTGCTGGGCCCGCTGGAGGGAAGGGAGGCATGGGAGAACCAGAACTAGGACTGTGTGGGTCAGACTGTCAGACCCTGCTGCAGTATAATTATGTGTTTTTCTAAAGGGAATCTGGTGCTACTTCCTTTGTCCACCAAAATCAACACAGAATCAAAGTACCTTGTCGTAACTTTAAAATTCCACCATCGTGGTTGCCAAAATTTTGATAACTGGCAATCATTTCTTACCCCCCGGTCAAGATGTGACTATTGTTATTATTTACAGCATTTCTTTAGACACATTTGATGCAGTTAAATCGTCGTTTGCCTGTAGTTCAAGCAGAAATCAACACGAAAGACAATTGTCCATCGTTGTTTTGGACGATTGTTGCATCCACACAATTTTGTTTGCGTATGATTTGGGGGTTGAAGTTATTGCCAGTTGTGATGTCATGAAGAAATAGTCGTAAAAAAATAGACTTCAACATTTGGGAGGACCCAACGTGTTGTTACCTTTATGCTCCACTCTGTAGGTGGAGGCTAGCTTCTTTTTGATATGTACAACTTTGACCAAATATGTAGACAAATAAAAAAAAAAAAAAACCAAGAATATTTGTAAAAATTGACTTTAAAGTCAAAATGTAACGGTTTCCGTCTTTACCTGTACTGGATTGATAGGTTGCTGTAGTTTTGTTCTGATAATTCATAATGAGAACATTATGCAAATGATAAACTGCTGGCTTTCTGCATTGATATGTTAATGTTGTGTGCACATAGCATTGCCGTTGCACATTATGGTTTGACTCGTATCCTTCATTTAAGAGCTTACAGTGTTAGTCCTCCTTTTTTGCTTAGCAGCATATTTGAGGGCAATTTTTATGATAATTTTCAGGACTTGGTCTGTAATTTCTATTTTTATTTTAGAATACTTCTCTGAATGGTTGAATATAATGTTTTGACGAACGTCATGCAAACAGAGAGAAACGGTATTCACGCTCCTATTTGTTAGCATTATGAATGTGGGACACCATGCCACTCTTAACTTCTTCTATAAATACTTGACACTGCATGCAGAACATGGCAATACCTTTTGAGGTCAGTCAGATTAAAATACTGAAAGCACATCAGACAGAGCAGTTGCAGTGTTATACTTGACTCTGTGTTGTGGCAGAAAATACCAGTGTTCAGTCTGACAAAGACACATGTTGACAGCTCGAGCAACACACCAGAATAAAATGTTGGTATTGTACATTTCTGCAAACTCAACGTTTCTGAACCAAAAATACGTTTCATATCACCATTTCTTGAAGGTTGTATCTCAATTGTGGTGTTTTCAGGGAACAGAAAACCCTGTCTCCTAAAATCATGTTCCCATATAACATTTAGGTTTAAGCAACAAAGCTACTTGGTCAGGTTTAGTCAACACATCCTCACTCTCAACTCGTCATAATACCGACACTTGGTCCTATGCTTCAAGCTATGACGCTCTAGGTTTCCCTGTAGCGTAGCAGTTTCCGCTCATTACACGCATAGTGTCTTTTCAAAATAAACTTCCAATGTAGTTTTATTTTACACAACAAAACAACGTGGTTAGGTTTAGGCAAGAAAACCACTTGGTTAAAATAAGTACGTTTGTTACGTTAAAAAACTACGCTTCTTTCGTAACTGACGTCAGTCCAGTAAGTTACTCAACAAAACTACGATAAAATAAGGCAACGTTGATTTGGTTTCACACGGGACGGGACGGTCTCCTGTGGGAAAGTCCTGTGTTTGTTTGATCCATCCAACCTCCCCTTCACCCTCTCCAAGCAGACTTTCTCGCTCTTTATAATATACATCTATTAATGACGCGGATGGATTGGAGTTGGTTGAAAGCCCGGTGCGTCCCATACAGACGCTAAAGGGTGCGTCGATATCAGAAGCCGAGGGAAACTGACCAAGCTGCGACTTTTGGCGAATTGGAAGTGACAACGGGTAGGTTTAGTAAAAGATCTTCTTCTACACTGCTTTTGGTTTCACATGGGACACAAACTGTGGCCTCCTGGGTGAAAGTCCCAGTCACTCGTCCATTCGTTCCGACCTCCTAATTGCGTGGACTTTGATTCGAAATGTAATTGTGATCCATCAAAAACAAACGTAATGCGTAAAAAATACGTTCCCTCGAAACATAACTGACAATTTAGTTTCGTTATATAGGAACATCATTTTTAGGAGACAAGGCTGGGTCGAGAGTTATTGTGATTGCATGAAAAATGTAAATCTTATAGTATGTAGTGTCCCTTTTAAAATGTTGATCTTCTTCTATGAAATTCAACTTAAATGATTTGAATTGACCTGATTCTATTCTATTCACTCTACCTGTACACTAACGCTGGCGGTGCATCCCTCCCTCAGTCTCTTCCTTTCTGCTCTGAGCCATCTGCGCTGGACGACGCCCAAATCACACTTTTCTGAAAGACAGACCTGTGCATGCCGATGTAAAAATGTATGTGTGTGTGTGTGTGTGTACAATAGTGGTCCAAAGCCAAAATTAACATCAGTTACATTAGCAGCGACTGTACTAAAAACGTACGACAGACGCTTGAATAATGACCCCAATAAAACAGTAAAAACCCAACTGTAGCTCCAACTACAGTTAAACAACTACAATTTCACAGTGGACAAATACAATATATATGAACTTTACGGCAATAATCACAGCACTGTCTTTGCAGTCCGGTCGCACGAAAAGGCGTATGAATGACACGATAATTCGCAAGGCGAAAGCGAAAGAACGCCATTCTCGCTTTTGGCGTGTCATTTGTACTCCATGTAGTCTACACTGACTGCAATGTAAACGCATTCACGTAAATATGCTACAGTCAGAGCTAGTGACGTAGAATAAAAAGTGAGAACTTATGCTCATGGTGGGTTGAAGGGGAGGTGGATGGGTCCAACAAACATAGGACTTTCAACCAGGAGACCGGTGTTCAAGAACAGTGTTACATTTGTGACCTGTTTTCCCGCACTTATGTTACGTTGTTTTAGTACGTAACTGCATCCATTACCGTAGTTTTGTTGCATGGCATGGCAATGTGTCCTCATGTCACGTGGAATGTCCTTGTAATATCATTTGTATGCCTTCTTGTGAGATTGAGTTTTGCGACATCAGTTTCAGTTACAGCAAAAACAACAGCTGAAATATTCATAACAATTGTGCATTTTGCAATAAAAGCAACACATTTGGTACAGACGTAGGTTTGTATGTTATGAAAAGATTTGGATATCGGGGCGCTGCAAATTTGGCCTCTCGGGGCCGTGGCAGCCATTTTTCAAAATGGCCACAAAATATGCGCTAAATATTCCAAATTGTTGCACAAAACTGATTTTATGAGTTTTGATGATTTTCAAGGTGTGTTCAAGCTGATTAGATCAGATGTCAGAAGATCACAGACATGATTTTTTTTATTTAAAGGTGCTTTTTAAAAGCCTTTAACCTGAGAAAAATGCAAAAACCAACCTTTTCATCTTTCCATCGGTGCAATTCTCATTTTATTAGCTGAGCAATCGACAGAGATATTGTTGTATGAATTTCAGTCACTATGCGCGTGATATCAGCATATATCAGTCTATAAACAGTGACAAATGTCTAGAATGGACAGTTTATATAATAATTTCACCAATCATCTTCATTTTCCCTCCCAAATGTTGATGATGAATGATGTTCCCACATCTCAGCAAATAACTTAAAGAGTACAATGTTGTTATTACAGTTAGGAATGATGACAAAAACTACGCAAATAAGATCCAAGTTTTAATAAACAGAGAAGTTATATTACTTTAACTAAATACTGTGAAAGTGTTTTGCTGCCCGTATTACATTTTTGCTCACTGTTCATTCATATTTTCATATATTTTGAAGACATTCATATGTATGAAGTATGATCATGGTTAAAGTTATTGGCCTCGGGTCAAAACAAATGTAAAAGTAATAAAAAGTAAAATAATAGAATCGCCAGTGTTGAAGGTACCTCGACCTTAACACCTGTGGTTTTCTTTCTAATTTATGAACTTCACCCTATGGACATTAATAATTATGCAGAATGGTTGCATATGAAGGAGACGTGGCTTTTTGGTTTTGAATAAAAAATGTAAGTGTGATATATCTTCAGTGTAGCATTGGAACCTGCCGAATACGTATGCAAACTAAGTTTGAATGGGAAATGTAAGGGGAACATTGAGGTTGAAGAGTGTTTGAGTGTGTAGGTGCTGTTGTCTCGGGGCCAACAGTTGGTGACTAGTTGCTCTCGACCCTGCACCGCGTCAAACTTTGCACGCACACATTCACAAAATCACTCGCACAAACTCTCAACCCCGCAGGCCACGCACACTAACACAGACGACTCTTGACCCTGCTGTGAATTGAAGCAAGTCTGAGTTTTGTCGGGCAGTTTCACAGAGAGGTTTTGGTAGGAAGACATTGGTGGTTGTGAGGCAGAAAAAGAAGGAGAGGGGGCAAAAGAGGAGTGGCAAATTGTAATATAACACAAGACATAAAGAGAATGAAAAGCTCCCAAAATGAATACATACTCCAAGGAAGCAGGAATACAGTGAGTGTTTAGTTTGTTTGGGAAAGGCACAGACAGACAGGCAGACAGCATACATCTCCATACTGATTATGCAGCGTCTATTGTCCGACGGCTTGGTAATTATTGCAATGCACAGTGCTCTGCTCTTCAGAAACCATTATGAAGCCGGGATAAGAAGTCTGACCTCTTTCTGTCTGGCAGACTTGTTGGTTCTTACAATGGGAGGAGGGGGCAGCGAGGGGACAAGGGAAGGGGGGGCGATCTTACGTAGCCTCGAAGACACGGAGGAGGGAAGGTCGGAGAAGAAAGGAGAGAGACAGAGAAATGATGCACAATTTAGCAAAATAGAGTTTCGATTAAAACACTGTGATAGAAATGAGGAGGAAGGGAGCAAAGCTGGAAGAACTGTGTTCTTCATAGAGAGAAACAATCTTTATCTTTTAGTTTGTTGCCATTTAGAGGACCATACAGTCCACTAATTTAATGCCAATAATGTAAGTGTTAAATTGTTGCATGTAGGGCTAAGCGATATGTCCAAAATCTTCTATCCCCATATAGGTCATTTCATATCTTCATAACGATATAATCACAATATAGCATCTGGTAATTCAAAATATAAATAGTCTTAGCCACATGTAAAGCCCATTTTTATACTCCTGTGTGAATTAAATACTTGACAAATGAAAAGTACGGAGTTAGGGATGTTCATAATTAACCGTTAACCGACATTAAGAATTTTATCCGATTAATGCAATCGTTAAACGGTCCAAAGAAATATTAAAAATGTATGAAAAAGCTGAGCAAAACTCAAAGGAGCAGCTTGGCACTTGAAGGAGAAAAGCAGGTCCACCTTAACAGCCCACCTTAAGAGAGTCTGAGCCGGCGTTGCAAGATACAGGAAGTTGGCTCGGGTCTTGAGGAGTTGTAGCATTTATTCACCGACAAATAAACTGTAGATGAACTTTTTTTTACTTCTGGCGATTGCATTCAAAAGTCATAATCACTTGTGAAGATTATCTTGCTGAACAAAACGTGTAAGTATCATAAACGTGTGTTTGCCACAGAGCTGATTTTCTGCAATAATCCAAAAACCCAATGGAACAATCCCATTGGCTTTTTGTTGATGGGTGATGCTAACTTCCTGGTTGGCCTACAAAAATATGTCATCCCTACAGCACTTTATTTTGGCAATTTTTGATGGTAACACTGACTTTGAGAGAAATTATTTATCGATAAAATCGTAACATTTTTATAATATTGACAAATAAAATGCCAAAAATGACCGTTGTGTTGGTTTGTAGATGCATATTTCATGAACGATTGTGGTCAGTGCTAATATCTGTCACAAATACATTGAGTTTACGGCGACTAATCCAACATTAGAAGAGTGGGAATTAATCATAATTGAATAGCTATTGTATTATTAGTAGTACTAATTGCTTTCTGTGGCACGTTCAAGACTGCAAATAGATATATGAAATGTCAAATGAGGAATCCTTGTAATGTGTGAATCGGTGAAGTTGGAATGTGTAAGTGTAAATCTGGAGTGTAATTCAAACAGTGACTGCGCCGCTGATCCCTTTCATACATACAAATATTTCTTCATCAGAGCACCACTCAGGAGCCTCTACACCTGAGAACCAAATGGCTTCACAATGCAATTAATTAGATTATTCCCCTAATGCATCCATTTGATGTATCAGTTTTTAACCCCCTCACGTAATAATAGCGTTTTTTAAAGGGGCAGGGCGGGGCGCGGCAGTTAGAGGGGCGGCGTCTGTTTGCCGTTCATTTATGATAATTATCTTTTGTCTCTCCCGTGGCACCGTCTTAATTAGGACTTTGCTACGGGAAAAGTGTCTCACTGTTCAAAGCAATGCCCCTTCTGTGTGTTTAAAACGTACATCATTCCACAGATGCTTGTTTATTTCATTTAACAGTATCACAAATATTTTTATTTAAATCATGTTCTAGGCTTAAAAGTAGCTTAAAAAGCTTTGACGCCACCCCCCCTTTATTTCCTCATTTCCACTTGTGTGTACCATGTTGTTGTTTAGTAATACAGGAATACACTTTATTACGAGGATAAGTGCAAAAAAAGAGAAAAGTCAAGTTTTTCTTTTACTCAGTGAGGCCTATTCTTAAAGCTATTAGTTTATGAGGCCTTCCCACCATTAAATTACAAAGAACATCGATGATATATACTGTACCTCCCTGAGCTTGATACAAACTGATCAACTAACACAGTGTGATCAGATCAGTGCCAAAATCTTTACAGACTATTTCATGTATTGTGCCTTTAAAGATGAACTAACTGGGTGAGCCCTGTCACATACACACCCAATACAAACACATAGACACGCCATAAAGCAGTCCATTTAGACCAATGTCACTACTACATATTGTTCTCTCCCAAGGCTAATGCAGTGTGTGTGAGAGAGACCGAGAGGGGAGGGGGGATAATTGTATTGTTGGTAATGGATGTGAAGGGCTTAAAATTGGATGTTATTAGGACTACAAGGCTTTACTACATACTTTACATGGACACAATGGAGTGGAAAGACGGGGCAGTGGGAGTTTTTGGGGGGGTGACGAGATTTTTAAATCAGGACTGGATTTCTTCTTTTTTTTCTACAGTAGGTCACATGAAGAATACTCCATCAACTTCAAAACTAAAATGTTTGTTCAGTTCCAATGACTTTTTTTTAACATCCTTAAACGTGAATGAAATCCCAATATTGGTGATTCTGCCAGCTTTTCTGAATAAATAAAATAAAGATAAGAGTCCTGGCTGGGAAATAATCCCTTGTAAATCCACACATTGACGTTTCTAGACTGCGATATTAGGTAACCTGTAAATTAGTGAGATTTAGAGATGCTGGCAGGCTAAGCCGAGCAACCCAGTCGCCAGAAAAAATGTTGCCAATGTACATTTCTGCAAACCACTGGATATGTTGAATGTTGATGGGTTTTTTTTACCAAAAATGTGTTAGTAAATATGCTTCATATCATTCTCATGTCACGTTTACATAAATGCACAATGCCACATGGTTAACATGAAACGATTGGTTAGGTTAGAAAAAAAGCAACTTAAAGTAACACAACAATGTACGTAACAATGTTACGTAACAATGTAACGTAACAATGTAACAATGTAATGTAACAAGTTTCGTAACAAGGTAACGTAACAAGGTAACGTAACAAGGTAGCGTGACAAGGTAGCGTAACAAGGTAGCATAACAAAGTTACAGCGTAACAAAGTAACAGCGTAACAACGTAACAACTGTAAAAATGTAAAAATGTAAAAATAAAAAACGACTTTCGTATGTAATGCGTAACAACGTTGCGTAACAATGACGCGTAACAACATTGCATAACAACGTAGTGTTAAACTTAAAAACTTAAAGTAATGTAACAACGTAAGATAACAATGTATGGTAACAACGCAAGGTAACAATGTAACACAACATAACAATCTAATGTAAGTTAACAATGTAAAAACGTAACATAGCAATGTAACGTAACAACGCCGCATAACAACGCCGCGTAACAACGCAGCGTAACAACGTTTACTTTTAGTTTCACACAGGACCCAGGACACAAACAGTGGTAGCGTAACAACGCAGCGTAACAACGCAGCCTAACAACGCAGCGTAACAACGCACCATAACAACGCAGCGTAGCAACGAAGCATTGCAACGAAGCATTGCAACGCAGCGTAACAAGGCAGC
>CAKALG010039508.1:0-10081 GCA_916700815.1 Helicolenus hilgendorfi
CATCACCGGCGGAGCAGCGCTCCACCACCTGTCTCCCCAGTCCACGGTCAGATGCCTAACCCTGAACAAGGCACCGGATTCATTACACAAGTGGGGAGTACAAAAAGTGTGAGTGTGTGTGAGACACTACTACCACTTTCATACCAATGACCAGGGTTGGACCAGGGTAGGTTAACCTACAAAAAGTTGTAGAGTCCTGCTTTCCCCTCTTAAATCACCACTCCAAAAGGAGATCTTGTTTGACCTTTCTATCTCTGACCTGAAGAAAGTTATCCATGCTTTTATTGTGTGCCTTTCAGACTACCTTAACTCCATTTATTCACGTTTACGTCAGTGTTCTCGCTCTCGATTGCAGTTGCTCTAAAATGCAATATTTATATAGCGCTTTTCTAGTCTTCCAACCACTCTTTACACTACATGTCAACATTCACCCATTCACACACACAGTCATACACTGATGGCAGAGGCTGCTAAGGTGTCAACTTTGCCCATCAGGATCTAATCTAAATACTCATTCACACACCGATGGCTATGCCTTAGGGAGCAATTTGGGGTTAAGTGTCTTGCTCAAGGACACATCGACATGTGACCCGGAGCAGCCGGGGATCGAACCACCGACCTTCCGATTGGTGGACGACCTGCTCTACCCTCTGAGACACAGCCACCCATCACATCACCCATATGTTAGCTTCCCTTCACTGGCTTTCAGAATCGATTTCATTACTTTTTCATTACTTTTTCTCTGAGCAGGACTGCAGCCTGAGGTCCTCTGGTGAGGGTCCCATGGCTGTTTCTAGGTCAAGGTTGGTAACTAGAGGCGTTGCTCAGATTTTATCATCATCAGTCCTTTTCTATCCAATCCTACCCTCGCCTGTCCTGTTCATCATGCCCATTCAATGCTTTCTCACTCTATTGTATAGTATCCTGTCCTGTCCAAACTCATCCAATCCCATCGTATCATTCCCTGTCCCATCTCATCTTTGATGGATCCATCCACCAATCCACGCAAATAGACACCATATATTATTTCTTGCTATTATGGATACGTGTTCTCCTCACGTTGGCATCATATGCTAAAACACATCTTGATTTCTTATATGTATACGTAAAATAAACAGTATTCTCTTATCCATTGGTTTTCATATTTCTCAAATCAGAATACTAGAAAGCCTGAAGGACCCGGTAGCATGTCAAAACGGGTCGTACCCTATTGTGTAGTTACAAAAAAAGTCGCAATGGAAAATAATTTATTGATAGAACATGTGCATGCCATACCATTTTGAAAAGCTGAGGTCTCCAGCTTTCAGAATCTGTAAACCAACTTTATGTTGTCCAAACTATGTCTCATTACAAAGTATTTTAACAAAAAAGTTATACCGAAATCAACTTCATAAATACGAGAACAAGTTGTGATCAAAAGATCCGCGATGATTTCCTCATAATTCTACAATATCATGCTTGGTATCATTGGAAACTTCAAATTCCAAGCTTTCCAACACACCTTAAACACACCTTGTATCACAGACACAGCGGGTAAAACAGAGCTGTCAAACTTCACATTTTACAGTCACACTCTGCTTATACACACAAATCTATGTTCTTGTCAAAATATTTCACCCAGGTTACTTTGGCCCATTTCATACTAGGTTTCTCCATTTTAATCTCCACTGTAATATAGTTTAGTTTACTTACAATGTATTCATATTCCTTAGCATCTTACCATTCAAATGATACCAGATAGATGCATTTAAGTCTTCTGGTTGAGGAGCTAGTCCTGATTCATTTAGGGTAGTTATGGTTTAGGGCTAGCTTACATGTGATATCATTTTTTCTTCGTTGGACTATGCATCCATCCATCATCCATCCATCCATCCATCCATCCACGCATCGTGTCCTACCTGTAACTTTGAGTTGTGTTGTCCGCCGCACCAGTCTGGATCCATACTGTAACTCGCAGGTGTAATTCCCCCCGTCACCCTCCTCTACCTCAGGAATCCAGATGTGCGTCGTGTTAACGGTGATGGAGCTTCTCCATTCGACCCGTTCACACTCCTGACAGGAAACACAGACTGAGGGGTTACAACAGTCTACAGAATACTCAGATATGGTTCCTGTAGACTGTTCTGTGTGTGTCGTACCTTATACCAGGTCATCTGTGGCTGCTTGTAAGGGGCCAAATAGTCTTCTATATCAGGACAGGTGATCATTTTGCTATGGGTTATCTCAGCTTTCTCCAGATGTCGGATTTTATTGCTGAAGCATCTCCCCTCATCCTTCTCCTCCACGGTCATCGACATGGACACTTTCATGCAGTATGTTGAGTTCCTGAAGAGAAGAGAAACACCACATTGGAAAGAATAAATGTTAGTTTCATGTTCTACTGACATTAGCAGCATTTTAAGCTTTTATTTATTCACCCAAGTGTTAACGACAACAGTGACATGAGTCATTTCTCCATTTGTCCAAAACTGGAGCTCTGTTGGAAAGAGAGCAAGAGCTGTTTTCACGGTGAGAGTATAGGGTGGATCATTTGGCACTGTTGTGGGTATTTTGGTGAAATTATAGGCCCTCTGACAGCTCAGTGTTTGACAACATTGAAGGAATTGGCATCCAGAAGAAATGACCTCTAACACACACAAACAAAACATCATTTCCCCAAGAAATGAAACATGGTACATCTTTAGACAATGTTGAACCAATAGTGTATTCATTTTATTGCATGTGACCAAGGCTTGCTTTGAAGGATCAGTCTGCATCCCAGTTGAGGTTTAAAATGTCAGGGTTTGTCCACCATGACAAAGACTATTGTAAGATGGGTGTTGGTTTACTGGATACCAAAGTACAAAGCCGACTATCTGTGCTCACTTGCTTTGTAAATAAAATTGTTAAATCAGTCATCTCATATGCCAATTGAAGCTGAGCACAGATTCAGAGCTGTTAAGATCAGAACCTACGGGTGGGTCCCTATTCAATATCATTAATGATGGCTTTGGTCTATTCAAGTGTCCAAGCAAGCCATGATAGCCATCATTGATTGCTTTAAAAGGCTTTATAGGCTCAAACGGTCACAGCAAGAGAGCTCCTCTGTGGAAAGTTTCATCTTTAGAGCTGTTGTAAGCCCTCATTTTCTCACTTTTAGGTTAATGCTAGTTCTCAATTGTTACATTCCATACACTTTGCAAGCATTTGACAGAGCTATTTGGCAGATCTACTGTAATGACTGATGATGAACTTACTTCTAATCCTGACGATTCCATACAATATGCTCGTGGTAATTACGCACCAAGCAAATGCTGACAAAATATTTGCAAGCTGGTTAAACAGTATTCAGCGTGGGCCACATATTTTATAATATGAAAATGACACATGGTGTGTGTGCCGACAGTCATCAGTCACACTCTTTAAGCTCCACAGCAAAGCTGGTAGCCAGTAGACAGAAGATTAGCTTGTAGCGAAATTTGATACAAAACAGAATAGCTAGTTGATCAATTTATCTTAAGATTAATACTTTTTGGTATATGACCCATGATAAATAAATTCAAAGCTACATTGATCTATGTCCATTGATCTAATCCATTGTTGACAATGGATTTATTGATAATGTGTAGTGTGAAAGGGATGAACACATGGAGAATTATCACCGGACTCTGCGCTTCCTGTTAGCTCGACAGAGCGATTAAGCATTTAGCACTTTTTGAATTTACAGAGCACAATTTTTGGTTCACTCTTACTGCCCTCATTAAAATGTTTTCCAGTCGTAGCAAGCAGCTGATGGTCCAAAAAACCCAATTTAAGAAGTCCGTCCAGGATCAACAACAGACTGACAAGTTACCAGCAGATAGCTGATAGCATTTAGCAGCTAAAGAGACAGATTAGTGGAGACCAACAGGAGAGTGAATATTGGACTTACATTCATCAGGTACCCAGAGACAGGACTTCAAATAAATGATAATGTTGCTACATGTCTGCTGGATGTGTAAATAAGCAACTGCTTGCTAATTGCTAATGTGTTTGCCATAATAACCTTATGAGGTGACGATATGTCAATGTACTGTTCACAGTTTAATGCTACTTAAAGGGACTGTTTGTAAGAATCAGAAATGTCTTGTTAACAGTGATACCTGTGGCCGTTAAGTCAATGAAAGTCAGCGTCCTGTTGCTCGCGCTTGTGCTCGTTCTACATAGACATGAACGAGCAGACGGAATTCACTAGATACAACCAAGAGGTTTTGGTGCTTCACTGTAGTTTGTGTTGGAGTCTGAGTCTGAACAGCGTAGACACACGCGAGCGCGCATGAGACACCGACCCGCAATGATTTATACGTGTAAAAAGTTACAAACAGTCCCTTTAAATAAATAATACATATTTAGTGTTTCTTAACCCAGTCCTAAACTTGTTCAGGAAGCTTTACTGCCTTGTGTTTGCACATCTTATACCATTAAGATGCAGCTCTTAATTAGATCAGGTGTGCAGGAAGTGAGCTGAAGCAATATGTTAGGAGACAGGGAGGCTCTGTGGACTGTGTGGAGAAAATGTGAGCTGTTATTTTTTATTGGTGCAATGTTGGCGGATAGAGATAACACACTACATCCTGCTGTTATGATGTTACATGTGACAGTGTGAGCCTTGAGCCTAATCATCTAATTAAATACAAATAACCAACTTTGAAGTTTGTTATGATGTGTATGACGCAATGTGTTTTCAACAGCATTTTGGATTTGAAGTCCTAAAATGTGCTCAAGGTGATAGCAATTGTTTGTGTGTGTGTGTGTGTAGGCCTGGCTGTGTGTATTCTCCCAAGTTCACCTCCAGACACAAAAGACCACATTGATCTCTCTTTTTTCCTGTCTCCCACACACCCACGCACACAGGACTCACCCATTGTCCCCTAACTATAACCTCTCATCTAAGTGGATCTAAACCACTTATCCCATCAGTGCTGTGTGTGTGTGTGTGTGTGTGTGTGTGTGTCATGCAGGGGACACAGGGATTTTTTTTTAAGTCATTGACCTAACCAAGACCACTGAGCATTGAACTACAGGCCTTGAAAGCCTTTTATCCATCCATCCATCGCTCAGTTTCTCTCCTCCTCATCAATCCATCTCCAGCCTACAGCATCTTGTTTTCTCCTCCAGTGATTCAGGCCCTGTCTATGCGTATACAGATATTTTTGAAAACGGATATTTTCCTCTACTTTTTTGGCCTCTCGTCTGAACACACACACACACACACAGACTTTTAGGTCAATAATACGGAGCTTTTTGAAAAGGCCTTCTAAGGTGATTTTTCACACTCCAGTAGCTGTGTATCCGTGTGGTCATGGACATGTACTGTAAAACAGAGCGTTTGGGGAAACATCATCTCCTCGATTTGCCCATTGTTGCTACATTGATGCTACCTTATCATCCATCCACACGAGTCACATTTTGGCCTATAGCACCTTGGGCCAGGTGTCAGAACGATGTTGTTTGATTTGTCAATACTGCCAAAGGGAAATAAGTTCACTATGCAGGCTCACAATCTTCTCTGGTATTTGATGTATCGTTGATGTAGCCTTTATCGTTTTTGCGTTGTAGCATGGATAGAACGGAGGGGGGAAATGTCAGTTTTCAAAAATATCCAAATAGGTGATTGTCGTGTCGTGTAGTGTGTTCCCGGCAAAACAATGACTTTATCTCACCTCCACTTGTAAGTACTACAATTTATTTTGTGTATTGAAATATGACTATAAATGATGCATGTGGATCATGAATCATGTGGTAAACCTCCACATGCACTATCAATACTGATACGTGATGACATATCTTAATTCAAAGCAATTCAGATCCACCCTCGCACGGGCACCGGCACAAACCCACTCACGCATCCCGAGAGCTGAAAGGGATTTTATGTTAAAACATTCTTTCATCTTGTGCCTTTGATGATATTGTTCTATACATTCATGCCAGTGCCGCGCATTGAACTGAGATGAACTGAAAAAAAGGAGAACTGAAACAGCTTCCTCTTGTTGTGTTTTTCCTCCGCTGCGTCCCGTCTCTTTTATTCACCGTTGTATCAGCCTTTGTCACCGTCTCTCCCTCTCCGCCTGTCCAAACCAGGAACCAGAAGCCCAACACTAAACGGTAAAAACAGCATCCACGTAAAGACAGATGTATTATGCATATCTCACTATAAACATGACGATTCAATTAGACCGAGATGCAAAAGCTGTGTCAGAAGCATTTAGCGCATGCTGTGCACCTCTTACGGATGCAAATTGTGTGTGTGGGTGTGTGTTCATATGTGGAATACATTTAAATGCTTCAGTTAGTAAAATGGCCCTGAAGTAAAATACACAAGAGTATTTAACGCAAGAGCTGCACGTTGTTCCTATGCTGTACTTTAAAGCTGGGGTAGGCAGGTTGGAGCAAATATGATAACAAAAATATATTTTAATAAAACGGTCTCTATATCCTGACAGTAGTGCATGAGACAGGTAATCTGAAAAAAATCATGTGCCTCTGTGTCCTCCTGAGCTCCTAATGACATCTGCAGGATTTCACAGACCAGATGAAAACAACCAATCAGGGCCGAGCTGGAGCCTTGCTGTCTCTGGGCAGCTGTCAATCAAATTCTGATCAAACTAGGCAGCACAGATCAAATATGAATTCATATTCTGTTACTGTAATGCCTATTTCTCACATAAAATGTTTTCAGAAACATCTTTTAGTGTACTGTTTAGCTGTAAAATTAGAAAGTTTGTGACCCGGCAGCCATGAGATCAGTTTAGGAAATGCCAAGCACCGCCCACCAGCCGGAGCTAACTTTCCCATTTTACAGCTACACAGTACTAGGCATTACATTCATGACAGAATATTAAATCATATTTGATCAGCGCTGCCTAGTTTGACTGTCTGATCGGAGTTTGCGAGTGATTGACAGCTGCCTCTGTTGAATGAACAGCCAATAGGAACGCTCTCTCTCTGTAATGACCTGTGATTGGTCAAAGTCTCCCGTCACGGGCTAGATGTTCTAAAGTCTGGAAACAGAGCCATGAGGAGGAGCAGAAGTCTCTCAGAACACTTTAATTACAAAATGCTGAAAGATTAATATGGAATTTTTGCCCAATGATGCCATAAATATACTGCCTACTGCTGCATTAATGCAAGTGCTGCACATTTTGTTGTACTTTAATGACAAAACGGTCTTTGCACCTAAAGAAAGTACATATGATCAGTAAGGAGACTTGATATTCCGGGGATAGTCATTTTTTTCTGTCAATAACCTGTGAGGGAAAGAAGTAATATCCAACTCTGAATATATTTAAGATTATTAGAAGAAAAAAAGAACATCCAGTCACTAAAAATGAATATCTAACAGATTCAATCTAGCCTTAGCCTTATTATATTCCTCCCACACTTAATTACAATATGTTCATTGCCTTTGTTTGGGACATTCTGGAAAATATATGAAACCACTAATTAAAGCAGAAGCAGATGGGGCAGAATGAAAGACAAGGGACACCAAAAAGTAAAACTGCATCCCCAAACATCTCACAGCAGTTCCAGGGTATTTTCTGAGGAATCTGAGGTTGGAACTTTCCTTTAATTGGCTTCTTCCAAGAACAACTTCAGTCAACTTTGGGAATCAAAGATGTTTGAAATCACTTCATCATTTTCCTTGCCAACAGATATCTATTCAGCACTCCTCCCTGATTTTATCTTCCTCTGTGTGATTCGCCAGCAGACAATTGATCAAATAGTGTAATTTGTATAAATGCAAACCCAACACTTCAACCACTGGATCCACAATATGTTGAGGAATCAGTTCACATTTTGGCAACACAAAATACACTTTTCTGCTTTCTTGCTAAGTAGGGATGCTAATTTAGAAAAAAATTATTAATCAATAACCGACCCTCTTTAACCGATTATTAACCGTTAACCGACAAGATTTGTGCCTCGCATGCAGCGGTCTATCAGCTGCAGTGTCTGAGGACAACAGACAACGGAGTCTCCAGTTCACCGTCCGGGAGCGTTAACTTAGCAGCTACGATGCTGCGTGTAGTGTCGCGGACATGCAGCCACTTTCCCAGTAAAAGTCTCCACCATTTAGTTTAGTTTAGCAGGTTGTCAGGTGTGTGTCTGCCCGGAGTAACGTCACTCTATCTGCCCGGATTAAGGATAGCGATTCTCCTACAAACAGAGTGTGTGTTTGTGCTACGTTATTGTAGATTTGTGACATCACAAATGGACAGAAGTCCTAACGGCTTGTTTCAAATGCAATTTCTAAATACAGGCTGTGTGTACTTCTTCGTATATTGAGTGTTTTGATAGTTTAACAGTATTTATACAGCACTTAAACCTGCTTTATAATATAAAAGACATGAAAATCTCACTTTTTACATTATGGGACCTTTAATGCCAGAATAAACCAGAGTATTGCACAGTTGAAGATTTTGATGGGGTTATAGCTGCTGATATGGGTAAAAATAAATAAATAAATGTGTGCCAGTAGAAACAATTTCCTGAAGTCGACTCATGTTGACGACAAGACTTTAGGAAGTCAGCCGACAAAGTCAGCCAACAAAGCCAGCCTAGCGGTTTCACCATGTCTCCATGCAGTTTTTATGCTAAGTTCATTTAACCAGCTACTGGCTGTAGCCTCATAGTTAGCGTACAGACATGTGAGAGTATCAATCTTGTCATTCAAATACCAGCAAGAAAGCGAATAAGCATATTCTCCAAAATGTTGCACTTTTGAAATCTTAGAAATGATCCATTTATTTCCATGTCTGTGCCTGCCCTGTAAAGCCTTCATGGTGGATCTCATTGACAAAGACTACTAGATTGTAAAAGTGTGGACAAGAAATGTAAATATGATGTAGGAAGAACACAAGATGAAAGTTTGGTTTGAACCGTTTCTGTTTTCTACTGCCAGAAGTTTATCTTTGAGGTGAAATTCTTACAATTACGATTCCCCCTAGATCCCCCTGAAGATAAAAGCTGTTAATGGAACATCTCAGCCCTTAAGACAGCTGCTAATGTGAATATCTGTCAAGGGGAAGGAGGAGGACATTTATGTGGCACAGGACTTTATTAAGCAGGCAAGAAAATGGCTGCAAGAAACAGAAAAATGAGCAAAGAGCTTGAAATGCTGAACAACAGAGTTAATATAGTGCTACAGATTAGATTGTGCAGGGATGGTATTTATGGTTCATCTTGATCTTATTAGAGATGTGTTTGCATTTCACAGCCTCGGGCTATTTCATTCTCATGAGACTTTGCAGGCCAACAAAGCAGCGTTAACAGCACTGGTGTTTATCGGGATCATTTATGGGACGCATGTCGACGTTATTGGCAGTCTAATCTCTTTTCAGCATACATCCTGTACCTCGGCTTCTACTACCAGTAGGAAATAAAGTCTTACCGTATAATTGAGAGATAAGTCCTGATAATAGGATTATTGCTTCCACACAAAAAAAGGTATTACATGTCAGACTGTAAGGATGGCAGAAATATTAAACGGTTTGTTCACTCCATTAGCAAACAAAGGGGCTGCTTGCTGAGAGCCCTGCTAACACTAAGAGGTGGCAGAGCCACTTGTCTTCAGGATTGTTGGAATTGTGCAGTATTGAACTCTGCATAAACGTACTATTAAAGGCTGTGTAAAGGAAATTCAGAGTTTTGTTTCTAAACACATTATAAATGTTGGAAATGAATGACTGAAAACATGCAAAGACTGAACGTTGTAGTTCTGGATTGTGGAGTTACACCGTTAAACTGTTTTTGGTCTGTTTTGTGTTCAGGATTTTTAGGCGGGGCTGAAATCATGGCTCGATGAAGCAGTGGAGCCATCCTTAACATAACTCCACCCATCTGCAAAACGTGGTTTTTGAAAGCCCAAATACAAACCGAGAATATGGTCAAAAGTTATGTTGGTTAGCTCAGTCGGTAGAGCATGTGACTCAGGTTGATATGATTGAGGGTTCAAGGCCCGTTACTGGTTTTTGTTTGTATTGTATTTTCATGACTGTAATCCGTCCCATGTCCTACTGTATGTATATTTATTCTTTTTCTGTAAACTAACTAAACTAAAAGT